>JBBDGP010004747.1:0-242500 GCA_037952835.1 Lithobates septentrionalis | reverse complement strand
TGAAATTTGAATTTCGGAAAATGGTTATATATATAAATACTTTTTCTGCAGCAAAAAATTTCATTTTCCGAACCGATTTTGGGGCCCCGTATCTCAGGGCCACTTGGAGCTAAGAAGTTCCTAGCACTAAGTGGCCCCGAGATACAGGGCCCCAAAATCGGTTCAGAAAATGTCATTCTCTGCTGCAGAAAAGTGCTTGACATTTTCTGAACCGAGTTTGGGGCCCCATAGCTCAGGGCTACTTGGAGCTAAGAACCTCATTTTTGGTGTGCTAACCCAGTGGAACTGGTACCATAACATATCCAAAGCTGGGGTTCCTAGCACTAAGTGGCCCCGAGATACAGGGCCCAAAATCGGTTCAGAAAATGTCATTCTCTGCTGCAGAAGTGCTTGACATTTTCCGAACCGACTTTGGGGCCCCGTATCTCAGGGCCACTTGGTGCTAGGAACTCCAAATTTGGTGTGCTAACCCAGTGGAACTGGTACCATAATATATCCAAGGCTGGGGTTCCTAGCACTAAGTGGCCCCGAGATATGGGGCCCCAAACCGGTTCGGAAAATGTCATTCTCTGCTGCAGAAAAGTGCTTGACATTTTCTGAACTGATTTTTGGGGCCCTGTATCTCGGGGCCACTTGGTGCTTGAAACCTCAGCTTTAGAAATTTTATGGTGCTAGTTCCACTGGGTTTGCACACCAAATTTGGGGTTCTTAGCACTAAGTGGCCCCAAGATATGGGGCCCCAAATTCGGTCAACTGTGTCCATCAGCAATGTCATTTTGGGACCCTTTGGGTTCAGAGACCCCAAATTTTGGCTGCAGCTTCTATTCTAATCTTTTCTATTCAAATTTGAATTCATTCTATATGAATTTCAAACCATCCAATAGATGGTTATATATCAATAAATAACTAATATATATATATATATATATACCGTATATACTCGAGTATAAGTCGTTCTGAGTATAAGTCGTGGCCCTAATTTACCACAAAAAAATGGGAAAAACTTATTGACCCGAGTATAAGACGAGGGTGAGAAATGCACAGCTACTGTAGGTGGAAAAGAGGGTCAACAATGCCCATTTGCAGCATCACTGTGCCCATTTGCAGCCATAGGTCCCCTGAACTTCAAACTCGTTAGTTAAGGGTTCCTAGATGCCCCCTAGCTGCAGCCAAAATTTGGGGTCTCTGAACCCAAAGGGTCCCAAAATGACATTGCTGCAGATGGACACAGTTGACCGAATTTGGGGCCCCATATCTTGGGGCCACTTAGTGCTCAGAACCCCAAATTTGGTGTGCAAACCCAGTGGAACTAGCACCATAAAAGTTCCAAAGCTGAGGTTTCTAGCACCAAGTGGCCCCGAGATACAGGGCCCCAAAAATCAGTTCAGAAAATGTCAAGCACTTTTCTGCAGCAGAGAATGACATTTTCTGAACCGATTTTGGGCCCTGTATCTCGGGGCCACTTAGTGCTAGGAACCCCAGCTTTGGATATGTTATGGTACCAGTTCCACTGGGTTAGCACACCAAATTTGAGGTTCTTAGCTCCAAGTAGCCCTGAGCTATGGGGCCCCAAACTCGGTTCAGAAAATGTCAAGCACTTTTCTGCAGCAGAGAATGACATTTTCTGAACCGATTTTGGGGCCCCGTATCTCGGGGCCACTTAGTGCTAGGAACCCCAGCTTTGGATATGTTGTGGTACCAGTTCCACTGGGTTTGCACACCAAATTTGGGGTTCCTAGCACCAAGTGGCCCTGAGATACGGGGCCCCAAAATCGGTTCGGAAAATGAAATTTTTTGCTGCAGAAAAAGTATTTATATATATAACCATCTTTTGAAATTCGAAATTCATATAGAATGAATTCAAATTCGAATAGAAAAGATTAGAATAGGAATACAATAGAACAGAAAATAATCTAATATATATATTATATTTTATTCTATTCTGTTCTATTGTTTTTCTAGTCTATTTTCTTTTCTATTCGAATTCGAATTCATTCTATATGAAATTCGAATTTCGGAAAATGGTTATATATATATATATATATATATATATATATATATATATATATATATATATATATATATATATATATATATATATATATAACCATTTTCCGAAATTCGAATTTCATATAGAATGGATTTGAATTCGAATAGAAAAGAAAATAGACTAGAAAAACAATATTTTACTCAATTGTGTTCTATTGTTTTTCTAGTCTATTTCCTATTTCTAGTCTAATCTTTTCAATTCGAATTCGAATTCATTCTATATGAAATTCGAATTTCGAAAAATGGTTTTATATATATATATATATATATATATATATATATATATATATATATATATACAGTATATAAAATATTTATATATATAACCATCTTTTGAAATTAGAAATTCATATAGAATGAATTCAAATTCGAATAGAAAAGAAAATAGACTAGAAAAACAATAGAACAGAATAGAATAAAATATAATATATATATTAGATTATTTTCTGTTCTATTGTTTTTCTATTCTAATCTTTTCTATTCAAATTTGAATTCATTTTATATGAATTTCGAATTTCAAAAGATGTATATAATTTTTTTTTTCCTGATCTGTTCTATTGTTTTTCTATGATATTCTTTTCTATTATTTTTTAATCTATTCTAATCTTTTATATTCAAATTCGATTTCATTCTATATGAAATTCGAATTTCAGAAAATGGTTATATATATATATATATATATATATATATATATATATATATATATATATATATATATTTTTTTTTTTTTTTTTTTTTTTTTCTGATCTGATCTATTGTTTTTCTAAGATATTATTTTCTATTCTATTTAAATTCAATTTCATTCTATATGAAATTCGAATTTTGGAAAATGGTTTTATATATATATATATATATATATATATATATATATATATATATATATATATATTAGATATTTATTTATATATAACCATCTATTGAAATTCGAAATTCATTTAGAATGAATTCAAATTCGAATAGAAAAGATTAGAATAGAAAAAAATAGAACAGAATAGAATAAAATATAATATATATACACATTATATTTTACTCAATTCTGTTCTATTGTTTTTCTAGTCTATTTCCTATTTCTAGTCTAATCTTTTCTATGCGAATTCTTATTCATTCTATATGAAATTCGAATTTTGGAAAATGGTTTTATATATATATATATATATATATATATATATATATAAATATATATTTATATTTATATATAAATATATATTTATATATATAACCATTTTCCAAAATTCGAATTTCATATAGAATGAATTCGAATATATATATATATATATATATATATATATATATATATATATATATATATATATATATATATAAATTGTTATTTTCCAATCTATTTTCAAATTCGAATTTATACTATTCGAAATTCGAATTTCAGAAGATGGTCATATTCTGTTGTATTTTATTAAATTCTATTAAATTCTGTTCTATTCTTTACGATTCTTTTATGTTTATTCTATTGTTTTATTATTTTATATTCTATTTTATTGTATTTTTTTTTAGAAATCAATTTATATTTTTTCTAATTCGATTCGAATTTGTTTTCGAATTCGAGTCGAATAGATTTCGAATTTGTTTTCGAATCGAATATATTTCGAATTTGGTTTGGAATTCGATTCGAATTCGATTCGAATTTCGGCCGTGGGTTTTCGATTCGAAACATTTCGGATTCGTATAAATTCGTTAGTATTGTAATTCGGTATTTCGGATGCATCCGAATGTCCGAATAATGAAAATTTCGTCCGAATTTCGATTCGGAACTAAACGAAATGCACATGTCTACACCAGATCCCTAAACAACTTTCCAACTCTTATCTCCAATGTAAACATTACTTCCCCTCTAAGTCACAAACCCTCACCTTAGATAAGCCCACCCCATTTGAACTCTTATGTGCCCAGGGTCCGCACCAGACCCACCTTATTTCGGACATCCATAATTTTCTCCACAATGCCCTCCCACTGACTAACAGGCAATATCCATACATGCAGAAATGGTCCCAGGTCACCCAACAACCTATTTCTCTCCCTCAATGGCAGAAGATTTTGGAGGCTGCTTCCAAGTCATCAAAGTGAGTGGAGCAGAGAGAGACGGCTTATAAGATATTGTTCTTTTGGTATAGAACCCCTGAGATTCTACATAGATATGATCCTAAGGTTCCTCAGGTGTGCTGGAGGTGATTGGGTGACATTGGCTCACACTTCCATATATTTTGGGAATGCCCCATTATCCAACCATTCTGGTCCTCCATCCAAGCCCACTTGCAAGGCCTTTTTTTAATAAATCTGCCCCTGGACCGATTCATTAGCTATTGGGCCTACCGTTCCCTGGCATCTCCAGACACACCCAAAAATTAGCTGCCTTCATCCTCCTGGCAGCCAAAGGGGCTATACCCTTGAGATGGTTATCTCCCTCCCCACCTACTCACAAGTTTTACAGATATTGGAGCAGATCCGTAGAATGGAACACCTTGCAGCATTTATGGGATCATTCTGAGCCTAACCCTGGCGCCATATCATTACATCCCATATGATCAGCACCTTTCCATGTTACTTTGCCAATCTTGTCTTCTCAGACTTCCTAACTCTTTATACTTGGTGTCCCCCCTCCCCCCTTTTTTAAGTTTCCTCAGAGTGCCTTGGTCTCTCAGTTTTGGGTACTCTTGGAACCTTACTGATAGTTGATCCGGAGAGTAACAATTCTTGTTTGTGTGATATATTGATACCTGTTTGTTATGCCTGCTCTCTTGGTTCACCCCCACCCCCCTCCTTCCCTTCCCCCTCCTGCACTGTTTTGAAGTTCTATAATACTATAATACTTTTATATATGTATTATTATATGTCCGATTTTATATCTTTTGTATACGACTTATGTCAATTTTGATAATTGCAATTCCCACAATCTACTCTGTTTTTCTTTTCCTGTATTTCCATGAAAAATTAAAAAGAAAATCCTTTTTACAGCTGTATTATTAGAAACAATAGTCCTTTATACACAGTATCTCACAAAAGTAAGTACACCCCTCAGTGACATTTGTGTAAATCTTTTCTTCTATCTTTTCATGTGACAACACTGAAGAAATGACACTTGGCTACAATGTAAAGTAGTGAGTGTACAGCTTGTATAACAGTGTAAATTTGCTGTCCCCTCAAAATAACTCAACACACAGCCATTAATGTCTAAACCACTGGCAACAAAAGTCAGTACACCCCTAAGTGAAAATGTCCAAATTGGGCCCAATTAGCCATTTTCCCTCCCCGGTGTCATGTGACTCGTTAGTGTTACAAGGTCTCAGGTGTGAATGGGGAGCAGGTGTGTTAAATTTGGTGTTATCGCTCTCACTCTCACTGGAAGTCCAACATGGCACCTCATGGCAAAGAACTCTCTGAGATCTGAAAAAAAGAATTGTTGCTCTACATAAAGATGGCCTGGGCTATAAGAAGGTTGCCAAGACCCTGAAACTGAGCTGCAGCACAGTGGCCAAGACCATACAGCGGTATAACAGGACAGGTTCCACTCAGAACAGGCCTCGCCATGGTCCACCAAAGAAGTTGAGGTCACGTGATCAGCGTCATATCCAGAGGTTGTCTTTGGGAAATAGACGTATGAGTGCTGCCAGCATTGCTGCAGAGGTTGTAGGGGTGGGGGGTCAGCCTGTCAGTGCTCAGACCATACGCCGCACACTGCATCAAATTGGTCTGCATGGCTGTCATCCCAGAAGGGAGCCTCTTCTAAAGATGGTGCACAAGAAAGTCCGCAAACAGTTTGCTGAAGACAAGCAGACTAAGGACATGGATTACTGGAACCATGTCCTGTGGTCTGATGAGACCAAGATAAACGTATTTGGTTCAGATGGTGACAAGCGTGTGTGGGGGCAACCAGGTGAGGAGGACAAAGACAAGTGTGTCTTGTCTACAGTCAAGCATGGTGGTGGGAGTGTCATGGTCTGGGGCTGCATGAGTGCTGCCGGCACTGGGGGGCTACAGATCATTGAGGGAACCATGAATGCCAACATGTACTGTGACATACTGAAGCAGAGCATGATCCCCTCCCTTCAGAGACTGGACCGCAGGGCAGTATTCCAACATGATAACCACCCCAAACACACCTCCAAGACCACCACTGCCTTGCTAAAGAAGCTGAGGGTAAAGGTGATGGACTGGCCAAGCATGTCTCCAGACCTAAACCCTATTGATCATCTGTGGGACATCCTCAAATGGAAGGTGGAGGAGCGCAAGGTCTCTAACATCCACCAGCTCTGTGATGTCATCATGGGGGAGGGGAAGAGGACTCCAGTGACAACCTGTGAAGCTCTGGTGACCTCCATGCCCAAGAGGGTTAAGGCAGTGCTGGAAAATAATGGTGGCCACACAAAATATGGACACTTTGGGCCCAATTTGGAGATTTTCACTTAGGGGTGTACTGACTTTTGTTGCCAGCGGTTTAGACATTAATGGCTGTGTGTTGAGTTATTTTGAGGGGACAGAAAATTTACACTGTTATACAAGCTGTACACTCACTACTTTACATTGTAGCAAAGTGTCATTTCTTCAGTGTTGTCACATGAAAAGATAGAAGAAAAGATTTACACAAATGTGAGGGGTGTACTTACTTTTGTGAGATACTGTATATCATGCTTCTTTAATTAACAGTATCAATCTTCAGTGAATCACTCCACCACCGTGCCTTCACCTTCACTCAGGAGAACTCACCAAAAGACCATGACCCCCCAATTAAGAGTAGGTTAATATGCACCTTATCCCCTCAGGTATCAACCATCCAGAGCTCCTGTCCTCCAATACATCCAGTTATACAGAGTGACTGACGGGAGTCAGACGTTTTTGGAACAGGTAGTGCATGGTAAGTGGTAATGGGAGGGGGGCAAGCTCCCCCCACCCTACTGGAATGCCAGTTACAATGAAGCAGTGGACGTTACAACATCGTTTGTTTGCTTACAACAGCTTTGTTCGAAGTGGGGAGTCTATCAAAGTAACGTAACGGCTATTTCGTTAAGAATTTAATGTTGGTCGACACGGGGCTGTTCTCGTTCCTGGCAACACGTTCCTCACTTGGGTTGTCATCATGTGATTTCTTCCTATGGGGGTACCCGAAGAGCCGTGTGTACACTCACAAACCCCGTAATTTGAGTGAATTGAAGGATGCCATCTGACAAGAAATGTTCACGACTGATCAACAGCTGTTGGCTCGAGTGATGGACAATTTCAAGCGAAGGATTGAAATCTGCATTCAAGAGGATGGTCATCATTTAAATGACATTATTTTTCATAACTGAATAAGTGACACAAATGGCATGTCTTGACCTTCTGTTTTTGTAAAAATAAATCAATTTTGAGATGAAAACCCATGGAGTACTATTTTTTTTAAATTGTCCGACTCCCGTCGATCACCCTGCATATGGACCAAATAGAAACCAAAAGCAACAAGAAACCTTCAATAGTGTAAGAACTTTTATTAAAAACTATCACACCACTAAACTAACAATATATTACATTAAAATGTTCATTCTGCCCTGCACTCGGGTATACACGCCTTAACATGTAGCAATCTCGGCTCCGCTGTTTCTAGTGCCAGCTTGCCCATACAGCTCGGGTGCATCTCACTACTTCGGGGGTTCACCTAGAATGACGTCATGTTTATAAACATTTGTTCATAAACGACCTGGAGGATGGGATAAACAGTTCAATCTCTGTATTTGCAGACGATACTAAGCTAAGCAGGGCAATAACTTCTCCGCAGGATGTGGAAACCTTGCAAAAAGATCTGAACAAATTAATGGGGGAGGGGCAACTACATGGCAAATGAGGTTCAATGTAGAAAAATGTAAAATAATGCATTTGGGTGGCAAAAATATGAATGTAATCTATAGACTGGGGGGAGAACCTCTAGGGGACTCTAGGATGGAAAAGGACCTGGGGGTCCTAGTGGATGATAGGCTCAGCAATGGCATGCAATGCCAAGCTGCTGCTAACAAAGCAAACAGAATATTGGTATTAAAAGGGGGATCAACTCCAGAGATAAAACGATAATTCTCCCGCTCTACAAGACTCTGGTCCGGCCGCACCTGGAGTATGCTGTCCAGTTCTGGGCACCAGTCCTCAGGAAGGATGTACTGGAAATGGAGCGACTACAAAGAAGGGCAACAAAGCTAATAAAGGGTCTGGAGGATCTTAGTTATGAGGAAAGGTTGTGAGCTCTGAACTTATTCTCTCTGGAGAAGAGACGCTTGAGAGGGGATATGATTTCAATTTACAAATACTGTACTGGTGACCCCACAATAGGGATAAAACTTTTTCACAAAAGAGAGTTTAATAAGACTCGTGGCCACTCATTACAATTAGAAGAAAAGAGGTTTAACCTTAAACTACGTAGAGGGTTCTTTACTGTAAGAGCGGCAAGGATGTGGAATTCCCTTCCACAGGCGGTGGTCTCAGCGGGGAGCATTGATAGCTTCAAGAAACTATTAGATAATCACCTGAATGACCGCAACATACAGGGATATACAATGTAATACTGACATATAATCACACACATAGGTTGGACTTGATGGACTTGTGTCTTTTTTCAACCTCACCTACTATGTAACTATGTAACTTCCTGTTACCCCGCCTTGACTGGATTGTTGATCCCTGAGGGGATAAGCCACATACTGACCTGGGGGGGGGGGTCCTGGTCTTTTGGTGAGTTCTCCTGAGTGAAGTTGGAGACACGGTGGTGGAGTGATTCGATGAAGATCGATACTGTTAATTTAAGAAGCATATTTTGCAAAAGCACTTTAAGTGCTTAAGTTATTTTATTTCAGTAATTCAATTCAAAAAGTGAAACTCGTATATTTTAAAGAGGGGCGTTACGCACAGAGTGATATATTTCAAGCATTTCTTTCTTTTCATTTTGATGATTATGGCTTACAGCGAGTGACAACCCAAAATTCAGTATCTCCGAAAATTAGAATATTACATAAGACCAATAAAAAAAGGATTATTGATACAGAAATGTTGTCTTAGTGAGAAGTCTGTCCATGTACAGTATATAGTATGCACTCAATACTTGGCCGGGGCTCCTTTTGCATGAATTGCGGCACCAATGCGGCGTGACATGGAGGAGATCAGCCTGTGGCACTGCTGAGGTGTTATGGAAGGTCAGGTTGCTCTGATAGCGGCCTTCAGCTTGTCTGCATTGTTGGGTCTGGTGTCTCTCATCTTCCTCTTGACAATACCCAACAGATTCTCTATGGGGTTTAGGTCAGGCGAGTTTGCTGACCAATCAAGCGCAGTGATCCCATGATCATGTGACCAGGTATTGGTACTTTTGGCAGTGTGGGAGGTGCCAAGTCCTGCTGGAAAATGAAATCAGCATCTCCATAAATCTGGTCAGCAGAGGGAAGCATGAAGAGCTCCAGAATTTCCTGGTAGAGGGCTGCGCTGACTTTGGATCTGATAAAACACAGGAGGGCCAACACCAGCAGATGACACGGCTCCCCAAATCATCACCGACTGTGGAAACTTCACACTGGACCTCATGCAATTTGGATACTGTGCCTCCCCACTCCTCCTCCAGACCCTGGGACCGCGATTTCTAAATGAAATGCAACATTTTCCACAGTCCAGCATGGACATGAGATATAAATCTGACAGTTTTTGTGACCAACTTGTGGACTTTAAGGGAAAACTAGTGTGGCACTTCGTACTACACACTATCCAAAGTATGTATGCACACCTTCACCCAACATAAGAGGATGACATGGATTTCAGAGGGGGTGGGGGTGGATTCCGGTCTCTGCAGAGCTGACCTTGTGTCTCGTTTCTCCTGTATGTCTAGATGAACACCCCCTTCTATGGCATCTCCTGTCTCTGTGATATGTTATGAGCACAATTGTGGTCAACCACAGACATTGTATCCCTATTAAAGACTAAACCGAGCATCTTATGCAGACTTTTAAATCTGAAGTGTTTTGAGAAAGAAAATGTTGTAATGGATTTCCAAGTTTTGTGGTTTTCGGTTTGTTAGAACAGAGTTGCTAAAAGTGAGACTTTCCCTAACTAACTTTCATACTGCAGATACAAGCGTCAGATTATTGTTAGAGTTCATCTGATGGGTTCATATGGGTCACAGACAAGTGGCTGGAAAAGCAAGAACTGGCAAAGAGCTGCAGATATTTTTTTTTTTTAATACTTCATTTAAATAAGTTCTGGATTAATTAAGGGGTCCTTCACACGATAACACTGTACAAAAGACGGGGGGGGGGGGGGGGGAGAGATTCCCAAAGAATTCTTCAGGGAGGAACTAGGCGGTAATAAAGGTAAAAAAAATATCTTTATTTGAAAACTCCACATAATACTAACAATTTATGAATATAAAATAATACCAAACCTCCACCACGTACATCTAAAATGAGACAATTGTCTTAACCCCTTAATACCGGGGGGCACTGTCACCACTTTCCTGCCCAGACCAGTTTTCAGCTTTCAGCGCTGTCGCACTTTGAATGACAATTATGCTGTCATACAACACTGTACACAAACTAAAGTTTTATCATTTTGTTCCCACAAATAGAGCTTTCTTTTGGTGGTATTTGATCATCTCTGGGATTTTTATTTTCTGCTAAACAAATAAGAAAAAAACAGAAAATTTTGAAAAAAAAAGGTTTTTTTGTTTCTGTTACAAAACTTAGTAAATAAGTAAGTTTTCTCCTTCACTGATGGGCACTGATGGGGCTGCACTGATGGGCACTGATGAGATGGCACTGATGGGCACTAATGAGGTGGCACCAATGAGGTGGCACTCATCAGGTGGCACTGATGGGCACTAATATGCGGCACCGATGGGGCACTGATAGGCGGCACTGATAGGTGGCACTGATATACAGCACAGATGGGTACACATAGGTGGCACTGATAGGCACTAAAAGGCGGCACAGATGGGCACTGATAAGCGGCATGGATGGGCACTGATAGGTGGCACGGATGGGCACTGATAGGTGGCACGGATGGGCATGGATGGGCACTGAGAGGTGGCACTGATGTACAGTAATTAATGTCACGGATGGATGCCAATCAGTGCCAAACAATAATGCCTGCCAATCAGTGATGCCCATTGTGGACACTGATTGGCATCCATTGTGGGCTCTGATTGGCATCCATTGTGGGCACTGATTGGCATCCAACGTGGGCACTGATTGCATCTCTGGTGGTCTAGGGTGGCATACCTGGTGGTGATATCCCTGGTGGTCTGGTGGCGTCCATGGTGGTCCAGTGTGGGTATCCTCGGGGGACTGCACTGATAATCAGCACAGACCCCCCCCCCCTTCAAAGGAGCAGCCGATCGGCTCTCCTCTATTCGCGTCTGACAGACGCGAGTGTGGAAAAGCCGATCAACAGCTCTTCCTGTTTACATTGTGATTGGACACGGCTGATCACGTGGTAAAGAGCCTCCGTCAGAGACTCTTTACCGAGATCGGTGTAGCGGTGTGTCAGACTGACACACCGCACCACCGATCGCCGCGATGCGCGCCCCTACCGCACCACCGATCGACGCTGTTATCCTTCTGGACGTCATATGACGTCCGGTCAGGATATTGAAACCACTTTGCCGCCATCATTTTGCTATATGGCGGGCGGCAAGTGGTTAAGGACACAGGTGGCAATCAGACATACAGGCCTCTCAGACATCAAACGCTGCTAATTCTCTATGTTGGGTCCCAATTTAATCATAATTGATGGGGAGCAAAGTAAGGGCAACACTCAGTAGTTCACTCAGTAATCCAAAGATAGATATGTAGGCAGCCCACTTGACGCTGACCATCGGAGGAAGGTTTCCCCCTACTCTCTGCAGCTTGGACTGAGACAGCCAAATTTGAAACGAAATTCCAATACTTATAATTTAATAGTTAGTTATTATTAGTTAGTTAGTTAGTTAGTTAGTTAATTAGTTATTATTTAGAATTTTAGGAATTTTATTCTTTCAAATTTTCGAATTTTCGTATTTTCAAATTTACGAATTTACGAATTTGCGATTTTACAAATTAACTTTTTTACAAATTTTCGAATTTACGAATTTTTCGAATTTACGAATTGCGATAATAACAAATGACCCGAAAAACGAAAAAACAAAAAAAAAAAGGACGAATGAAACGAAAGCGAAAACTAACACATTTTTCGGCAGTGCACATGTCTAGAAAGCGCCACCGCCTAAGTGTAGTTTATTAAATTGGATGGCGCCACCAGTGCAATTATTTTAAATCTGCCTTAATCCAATTTAATAATCTACACTTAGGTGGTGCCGCTTTCTGCTTTTTTTCCTTTTAATACAAGCCATGTATACTCCCACTTACAGTGATTCAGTTTTTTTCCACCGGCACATAAACACACAAAAAAAAAATAAACGTAATAAAGAATGTAGAACAACGTAAAACACAGAAGCAGAGCCGTCACCGGAGCCAACGACCCGGGCCAAGGCGATTTTCTTTTCAAACGAGTCGGGAAAGATCGATTTACCTTCTACAAAAGATAATTGCAGAAAGCTCTGATCTGTTTATTTATTTTTTTTTTTTGCCGTTTTCACTAAACATAATTAAATCCTGAATGGCCGCGGGCGACGTTCGCTTGGAGCCAAGGGGCCGGTAAAGCGGGACTCCATTGTCTTTTTGGCCGTCATTCTCCAGAAAGAGGTCCCGTCACAAAGACTTCACCTTCCCGCTGTGAACTAGAAGATCGCACTTCTTAAAGCATTGCCAGAGAAACGTCAGGAAATCGCAGGATGATTTCTGCTGTACCTAGTTTGTGCCGTTCCAGCTGACTCCGAAAATATCCATTGGCAGCCCTTCCCTAAGAATGTAATCACGTGCGTTTTGGCGGTCGCTGTCGAAGGCTTTGGAACGGGCTGTAGGTGCGAGAAGCGGCTTCCTCTCCATTAGATTACAGTCTCAGCTAATGACTCCACATCCAACATTGGAAACCTCAGAGGACGCCCAAGAGAGACACGTTATCAGCCACTGAAGACCCAGGTGCCGTTGAGTCCCGGCCAGAACAGCAGCTATTTGTTCTACAAATGGGGCCAGGAGGATTCCCATTGGACAGCGCAGCGGCAGCTGGACTGTGGACCCGCCCACCAGTCTCGGAGCCGGAAACCATTTAGAGAGCATACGTGTGTTGGCGGAAGTGCTGCTGTCCAGGGCTCCGAGGGCCGTCTTCTGCATGGCTGCCTTGAGCTGTGTTGGGCTTTATATCCCAGGAGCCCAGCACAAAGGAGTCCACTGAAAGGACTGCATGCTGCTGCAGGGGAGCAGGCCACAATGGCTGCAGGCTGGGGAGCTGCGTCATGCACTGAGAAGCCCCAGAGGCCATTTGCATTTCTCAGACTGTTGAGAGATCAAGAGGTGCAGGCTCGAGAGGTAAAGCCCAAACCCCGGCAGACTACTTTTCCCCTGTTTTCACTCAGGAGCTGGACCTAATATTGATCTACACCAATCAATTGTAACACTATGACCACCCACCCAATATTGAGTAGGTCCCCATTTTGCCGGCAAAACAGCCTTGACCCAACAAGTCATGGACTCCACTAGACAAAGAGTCTCACTGCCTCCACCGGCTTGCCTTCTTCCCATACTTTATCCTGGTGTCCAGAGGTGTAACTAGAACCTTCAGGGTCCCAGTGCAAGAAACCATGAAGGGCCCCCTAACCTTTGGTCCCAGGGTCCTTCTCTCTGAGCCCGGGGTCCTTCCCACTGATCACAGGGCCCTTTACTCCCATTGCAGGGCCCTTCATTATGATCTCGCAGTGGGACCCTTTCACATGTTCTGCAGCAGCCCCCCTTCCTGCCGTCTTGGGTATGGTTTCCTCCTTTTCTTCGAGCCAAACCCCAACACTTCAGCACATTTTTTTTGTAGTATACACTATACATATATTTTGTGACTTAAATACAATTTTTAATCACATGGATTTAAATCACCAGAGTCTGCATCCACAGTCCACAGAGTTCCCCCTTTACATCTGAATCCAAAGAGTTCTCCCTTTATATCTGAATCCACAGAGTTCCCCTTTACATCTGAATCCACAGAGTACCCCTTTATATCTGAATCCACAGAGTTCCCCCTTTACATCTGAATCCACAGAGTACCCCTTTATATCTGAATCCACAGAGTTCCCCTTTACATCTGAATCCATAGAGTTCCCCTTTATATCTGAATCCACAGAGTTCCCCTTTACATCTGAATCCACAGAGTTCCCCTTTACATCTGAACTCACAGAGTTCCCCTTTACATCTGAACTCACAGAGTTCCCCTTTACATCTGAATCCACAGAGTTTCCCCTTTACATCTGAATCCACAGAGTTCTCCTTTTACATCTGAATCCACAGACTTCCCCTTTACATCTGAATCCACAGAGTTCCCCTTTACATCTGAACTCACAGAGTTACCCTTTACATCTGAACTCACAGAGTTCCCCTTTACATCTGAACTCACAGAGTTCCCCTTTACATCTGAACTCACAGAGTTCCCCTTTACATCTGAACTCACAGAGTTCCCCCTTTACATCTGAACTCACAGAGTTCCCCCTTTACATCTGAACTCACAGAGTTCCCCCTTTACATCTGAATCCATAGAGTTCCCCTTTACATCTGAATCCACAGAGTTTCCCCTTTACATCTGAATCCACAGAGTTTCCCCTTTACATCTGAATCCACAGCATTCCCCTTTACATCTGAATCCACAGAGTTCCCCTTTATATCTGAATCCATAGAGTTCCCCTTTACATCTGAATCCACAGCATTCCCCTTTACATCTGAATCCACAGAGTTCCCCTTTACATCTGAATCCATAGAGTTCCCCTTTACATCTGAATCCACAGAGTTTCCCCTTTACATCTGAATCCATAGAGTTTCCCCTTTACATCTGAATCCACAGCATTCCCCTTTACATCTGAATCCACAGAGTTCCCCTTTATATCTGAATCCATAGAGTTCCCCTTTACATCTGAATCCACAGCATTCCCCTTTACATCTGAATCCACAGAGTTCCCCTTTACATCTGAATCCACAGAGTTCCCCTCTACATCTGAATCCACAGAGTTCCCCTTTACATCTGAATCCACAGAGTTCCCCTTTACATCTGAACTCACAGAGTTCCCCTTTACATCTGAATCCACAGAGTTCCCCTCTACATCTGAATCCACAGAGTTCCCCTTTACATCTGAATCCACAGAGTTCCCCTTTACATCTGAATCCACAGAGTTCCCCTTTACATCTGAACTCACAGAGTTCCCCTTTACATCTGAATCCACAGAGTTCCCCTTTACATCTGAATCCACAGAGTTCCCCTCTACATCTGAATCCACAGAGTTCCCCTTTACATCTGAATCCACAGAGTTCCCCTTTATATCTGAACTTGTGACAAGAAGACAAGCCGGGGGGAGGCAGTGTGATGCTTTGGGAAATGTTCTGCTGGGAAACCTTGGTTCCTGCCATTCATGTGGATGTTACTTGACACGTTCCACCTACCTAAACATTGTTGTTGACCAAGTCCACCCCTTCATGGAAACGGTCTTCCTGATGGCCGTGGTCTCTCTTGCACTTAAAGGATCTGCTACTGAAGGCTTGGTGCCAGACACCACAGCGAACCTTCAGAGGTCCATGGAGTCCATGCCCGGACGGGTCAGGAAAGGGGGACCTACTCAATATTATATTAGGTGGGTCATCATAACCTTATGACTAATAGGTGTAAATCTTCTTCTGAACTAAACCCCTCTATGTCCCGAAGAACAAAGCGATAAATCACTCTTTAGTTCCGGGTTCTCATCTGGTTAATATTACATTTAGGGTGATATTTTTGCAGTTTTTTTTTTTGTTTTGATTTGTTGTTCGTGTGCCAAGCAGAGGCCGAGCTCCACGAATGTTACCAACCGTCCCGGGTAATTGCAGAACAATCATCTACAATGCCATAAATTAAAGACATTATTATTTTTTGCTGGAGCAAATTATTTGTTGTATGTCTACACGCTCGGCCTTGCTGTGTAATGGGGTTATGTAAAGACGTGTGATGTGTAATAAATTCAAAACAAAGCAATTATAGGAAAACATGTAATTGTGACGTGAAGGAGCCGCCGGTGACTTGGCGGTAAAGAGATGGAAAAATGGGTTTTTATTTATTTATTTATTTTGATTATTTCTCTTTTTCTTGGTTGAGCTTCTTGCTTTATATTGTTTTCACGATTCACTTGCACTCACTTCATTGGGTGTAACTCTTCATTAACGCAAAGGCCGGAACTCAACCCTCCGGCTACAACTCAATGTATTGGGCCTGCAGATACGGTCAAGAGGTTTCGTTTACAAGTCCGTGTGAATAAACTTCTGACTTGTCACAATAATCAGCAACAGTATGATCTATCCATAAATCTCCATCTTATAGAAATAAAATGTTGTCCTCAAGATCCAGTCCAGTGACTTGGCCTAGGCCGACATGATGTCATCAGTCTGCTGCAGGCATGAGGAATCAGCTCTTCATTCTCCCCTTTCTCTGCCACTGACCACCAATGGAGAGGCTTTATTTCTCTGCCACTGACCACCTATACAGGGGGAATGCATACACTGACCACCAATAGAGTTAGTTGATATCTCTGCCACTGACCACCAATGGAGGGGGTTAATGTCTCTGCCACTGACCTCCAATGGAGGGGGTTAATGTCTCTGCCACTGACCTCCAATGGAGGGGGTTAATGTCTCTGCCACTGACCTCCAATGGAGGGGTTAATGTCTCTGCCACTGACCTCCAATGGAGGGGTTAATGTCTCTGCCACTGACCTCCAATGGAGGGGGTTAATGTCTCTGCCACTGACCTCCAATGGAGGGGGTTAATGTCTCTGCCACTGACCTCCAATGGAGGGGTTAATGTCTCTGCCACTGACCTCCAATGGAGGGGGTTAATGTCTCTGCCACTGACCTCCAATGGAGGGGTTAATGTCTCTGCCACTGACCTCCAATGGAGGGGTTAATGTCTCTGCCACTGACCTCCAATGGAGGGGTTAATGTCTCTGCCACTGACCTCCAATGGAGGGGGTTAATGTCTCTGCCACTGACCTCCAATGGAGGGGTTAATGTCTCTGCCACTGACCTCCAATGGAGGGGGTTAATGTCTCTGCCACTGACCTCCAATGGAGGGGTTAATGTCTCTGCCACTGACCTCCAATGGAGGGGTTAATGTCTCTGCCACTGACCTCCAATGGATGGGGCTTAATGTCTCTGCCACTGACCACCAATGGAGAGGCTTTAGTTCTCTACCACTGACCACCAATGCCAGGGGGTTAACATCTCTGTCACTGACCACCAATGCAGGGGGAATGCATACATTAACCACCAATGAAGTTAGTTGAAATCTCTGCCACTAACCACCAATGAATGAAGTTATAATCTCTGCCACTGACCACCAATGGAGGGGGAATACATTTCACTGCCACTAACCACAAATGGGGGGGGGGGGGTTCAATTTCCCTGCTTTTACCACCAATGGGGGGTATTAAATATCACTGCTGCTTATCATTAATGGAGGGGAGTAAATATCACTACCACAAATGCCGGCAGGAGTTAAATAGTGATTCCACTAACACCAGTGCTGGGGGTAATATTGGGACCACCAATGAAGGGAGATAATGTCTCTGCCACTGACCACCAATGCAGGGGAAATACATTTTGCTGCCACTGTCCACAAATTGGGGGATTCAATTTCACTGCTTTTACCACCAATTGGGGGGGATTACATTTCACTGCTGCTTATTATCAATGGAGGGGAGTAAATATTACTACCACTAACCACCAATGCCTGCAGAAGTTGAATAGTAAAGCCACTGACACCAGTGCTGGGGTTTATTTTGTGGCCACTGGCACCAATGTGGGGGGGGTGGGGGGTGGGAATTGAGGCCAGTGACACCGATGTGGGGGGTTTATTGCAGCCACAGATACTAATGCTGGAAGCTATTATGGCTTCCACTGACACCAATGCTGGTGTAGGCAGAGCCAAGATCCTTGGGTACCACTAACAGGCCTCCTGTCCAATGTCTAAGTTAGTGTCGGCCCCCGTAACTAGTTCACCAACACATGTGCAGTACCTGAACAGAACACTTGACCCGCTCCCCATTTCCAACCCCCCCCCCCCCCAATCGTACCAGTTTTTGGGGTAGGCCAACCACAAAATTAGAAATGAGTCCAGATGATTTTCAATGCTTCACCAGTAAAATGACAAGGCATACTACTTCTTCCAGAATCAGCGGTGGCAGCTGCCAGAACTTTCCCCCAGGATGGACATCTTTATTCCTGTCCCCTCTTAAGACCTTCTGGGGCATCAGGACTCCTCAGCTGGGGAAAAGCCAATTGCTTGCATTATCACTCCATCTCTGAATAGGGCCCCACCTAGTCCCACAGGGACCAGCTACGTGGCTATCTCTTCTCCAAATCTCCCACTGGACTGACTCACTCTTCAACCCAACTCCCTTTTTAAAACTTTGGGGACGCCTAGTGACCAAACTAGGAACTGGTGTAAAACTACCTTACATTAGGGGTAATTATTACTCCCATTGACAACAGGGATGGGGCTTATTTAACCACCACTTTCTCTTCAGTGTACCCCCAGGCCCTATTTTATTTAAAATATAGCAAAGGGAGGAATGTGCAGCACTGCAAGCCCTGACCAAAGGCCACTGACCATGCCCACAAGCGTTCAGGAAAGGGGGGGGGGGGGTGAGTACCTGTGTGTAGCACCCTCCACCTAGGTATGTTCTAGAGGTGAGATTTTTGTCAGAGCAGGTACATTTAGACAGGCCTAGCTGGAAGCTAGGAGCTAGGCCTGTTTGTTTTGATCTGTGTGGGCTGGGAGTGACTCAGAGTAGGCTGGTGACTCACACATAGCATCATCTTTCGGTTACCTCCCTCTGGCTTTTAGATGATTCTAGAAGAGAGGAGGGGAAGAGAGGTGGAGCTGTCTGAGGTGTCTAACTAGGTTGTCAGGGCCTTTGAGGCACTCTCCAGTCTGGGGGGGGTGACCTTGGGCCTGTGGGGATCAGTGCCTTTCTGAGTAACGAAGGAGGATCTGGACAGGAGGCACAGAGAGGGACCGAGAAGGACAACCGGATCTAGTGTTGCCGGGCAAGTTACATAGTTAGTCAGGTTGAAAAAAGACACAAGTCCATCCAGTTCAACCATAAAAAAACAAAACAAAAAAAAAATCGTACAATCCAATATACCCAATACTATACCCACAGTTGATCCAGAGGAAGGCAAAAAACCCCAGCAGAGCACGCTCCAATTTGCTACAGCAGGGGAAAAAATTCCTTCCTGATCCCTCAAGAGGCAATCGGATGTTCCCTGGATCAACTTTAAGTCTCCAGGAGGCAGTGGCGGAATTACCAGGGTCGCAACAGTCGCAGTTGCGACTGGGCCCGGCATTCAGCCACTGTGGGGGGGGCCAGCGGGGTTGATCTTCACACACGACTCTGAGCGGAGATCGTGTGTCATAGATTAATAGCACAGAGAGACTCCGGCGGCATTAATGTTCTATTTGTCGGTCCTCTCTGGCATGGATGAGAGAGGAGGACACACAGCTGATCTCACTGCTCCCCCTTCTCCCCCTCCCCTCTCCTGTGTGCTCCGCGGGAAATGTGAGCTCTTTAGCTTCACACTTGAGTGCCCGCGGAGCACACAGGAGAGGGGAGGGGGAGAAGGGGGAGCAGTGAGATCAGCTGTGTGTCCTCCTCTCTCATCCGTGCCAGAGAGGACCGACAAATAGAACATTAATGCCGCCGGAGTCTCTCTGTGCTATTATTCTATGACACACGATCTCCGCTCAGAGCTGTGCTGTCCTGAGAAGGCAGACAGCACTGATAGAAATTAATAGCAGGGACTGAAGAGCACTGATAGAAGGCACTGATGGGCACTGATAGAAGGCACTGATGGGCACTGATAGAAGGCACTGATGAGCACTGATAGAAGGCACTGATGGGCACTGATGAGCACTGATAGAAGGCACTGATGAGCACTGATGGGCACTAATAGAAGGCACTGATGAGCACTGATACACGGCACTGATAAGCACTGATAGAAGGCACTGATGAGCACTAATAGAAGGCACTGATGGGCACTGATGAGCACTGATGAGCACTGATGGGCACTAATAGAAGGCACTGATGAGCACTGATACACGGCACTGATAAGCACTGATAGAAGGCACTGATGAGCACTAATAGAAGGCACTGATGGGCACTGATGAGCACTAATAGAAGGCACTGATAGACAGCACTGATAGACGGCACTGATGAGCACTGATAGAAGGCACTGATGAGCACTGATAGACGGCACTGATGAGCACTGATAGACGGCACTGATGAGCACTAATAGAAGGCACTGATGGGCACTGATGAGCACTGATAGAAGGCACTGATGGGCACTGATAGAAGGCACTGATGAGCACTGATAGACGGCACTGATGAGAACTGATAGAAGGCACTGATGAGCACTGATAGAAGGCACCGATGAGCACTGATAGAAGGCACTGATGAGCACTGATAGAAGGCACTGATGAGCACTGATAGATGGCACTGATGAGCACTGATAGAAGGCACTGATGGGCACTGATGAGCACTGATAGAAGGCACTGATGGGCACTGATAGAAGGCACTGATGGACACTGATAAAAGGCACTAATGGGCACTGATAGGAGGCACTGATGAGCACTTATAGGAGGCACTGATGAGCACTGATAGGAGGCACTGATGGGCACTGATAGGAGGCACTGATGAGCACTTATAGGAGGCACTGATGAGCACTGATAGGCCACATTGATGAGCACTGATGGGCAGCACTGATAGGAGGCACTAATGTGCACTGAAAGGCTGCACTGATAGGTGGCATTGATGGGCACTGATAGGTGGTACTGATGGGCACTGAGGAACACTGATAGGCAGAACTCAGGCAGTATTGATGGGCTTTGATGGACAGAATTGAAGAGTACTGATAGGTGGCACTGATGGACGCAGTTAGGTGGCATTAATGAGCACTGATAGGTGGTGCTGATAGGCAGAATTGATGGGCACTAATAGGCAGCATTAATGAGCACTGATAGGTAACACTTGCAGTTGGAAGTGATGGGCACTGATAGGCGGCACTGATGGGCACTGATGATTGGGGCACTGATTATCAGTGTAAACAATTTACTGACATTCTTGACAGTTAATGGCAGTCCTTTCCTAACACAGCGTGTGAGGAAAGGGCTGTGAATAACCAGTCTGTTTACATGTGATCAGCTGATCACATGGTAAAGGGCCGATGTGATTGCGCTGGATGCATGTCCAAGGGGTCATGTGGGAAGCACGGTTTTGGGAGGATGTCCATGGACACCCTCCCAAAATTGGAAGCCGGGGCTCGGGTGGAAGGGGGGCCCATCATGGTTTCTTGCACCGGCGCCCTGAAGGTTCTAGTTACGCCTCTGCCAGGAGGGATCCACCGGAGTGCAGCCAGGAGGGCTGGAGAATGACAGGCATTGTTGGGAAGCTGGGGAGGCATGCCGGAGCGGACTGGGAGTGTGCAGTCTGAGATGGATTGTGGAGCCAGCAAGAGAGACTGTGGTGTCACGGGCAGTGGAGCCGGGCAGCTGCAGCCAGCAGGGCCTGAGGAGGACCGACTGTAAGCAGTAGTCCACCAAAGGTCAGCTAGCACTAAAAGACTTTCCTATTTTTGTTGCTATATCAAAGGGGCCCGTAGGTCCCTGCCTAAAAAATGTCAGTTGCTAAGGCCTGACAGAGTCAGAGTTGGGCCTACCATGTACTAGCTGTACCAGGAACCAAGTATAGTACAGGAGAGAGAGGAACGCTCTACAAATAAGCCTTGTGCTGGAGAAGGCTGGAGCTCTAGAAGAGTCAATAGAGGTTCCAACTGATTATTCAATTAATTCTACTATTGATTCTGGGCATCCCATAACTTCCCTTACCCTATCCAAGTTCGAAATCCCTCAATAAAATACAAAACAAACATACAGACTGTTCATTGTCTCTAAGGTGAATGGGATGCCGGGCTGAGCAGAGGTGACAGGTGGGACCACAATATCCAGCAGCCGTAACGCTACATGTGTCTATTACCTGATTACACTTATCATCTCACATCACTTAGAGAATAATTCCAATGATCATTGCTCCATCTGCCTTGGTCTCTTTTTTTTTTTTCCGGAGGTAACACAATTGACTCTTCTTACGAGATTTGCTAATCCAGCCTCCGAAAGTTCAGCCACGAACCTCGTTCTTCTCAAGAATATGAAATCTCTCCAACATTGGAAGAGGTGACAATGTTCCTGAGAGCAACATTTCATCATCAACCACAACAGTGTGAACATAACAGGAGTCCTCTGCCAACCGTGGGTGTGAAATATGAAACACAGAGCTGGCGTCTACATCCATCGCATCATGGAAAGCCACGGACCAGGATTCCAGCGCTTGGCTCCGTACTATGGAACAGAATGAGGTTTGCATCATTAGGGTTCTTCATTATTTTTGATTTTTTTCGTTTCAGATATATAAATATCGTTTATTTGTGTCTAGAAACAGACGTCTGGTGGGCAGAGCAGTGTTTCCCCAACTAATACAATGTGTGCTTTCTGCTTGGCAGTGCCACATACTGTGTGTCAGCGGCTTGTAATAAGATCTGTACAACGTCTGGAATAAGTGGAAAGAGAGCCGCTCGGTCCAACAAAGACATTCAGCTTCTGATATCGATGTGAAAGATTTCTTCATGGCATCGTCAGGGTTTAAAGTAGAACTCCAAGTTGGAGAGCCCTGGGCAACTTTTGGATAGATTGAGGAAAGGTTAAAACCTCTGCCAGGTTTGTATTGATATCAGTGCCCCCTATTAGAGATATGAAAGGCCCCTTTGCACTTTCCTAGCGTGGGTTAAAATGCAGTATTTAACGTTGCCACTAGATGTCCCCATATTCCTGTCGATGGTTGTGGACCTTTTTGAGGGAGACCCACCCAGGAGGTTCTAGCCAGCCGTCACTCTGGGTTGTTTAGTACAAATGGTAAGGTGGGAGGAGCCCTGAGAGAGTTGCTGTTGTGAAGATAAGGGCACCTGACTTACCCATAGAGAAATGGGAGCTGGACTATTCTCCTAAGTTGGCACCCCCTGGATAGCTGGAAGCTATTGCTATTAAAGTAATGCCCTTGGGCAAGTGGGCAAGGAATCTGGATTTGGCCAGCCATGTACTATGGAACTAAGTTATCCATGGACCGATACTGTCACATGGGATGTTTACATTCATTATAGACCCCAGATCTCTCCATAAAGAGTACCTGTCACCTCCTATTACTGTCACATGGGATGTTTACATTCATTATAGACCCCAGATCTCTCCATAAAGAGTACCTGTCACCTCCTACTACTGTCACATGGGGTGTTTACATTCATTATAGACCCCAGATCTCTCCATAAAGAGTACCTGTCACCTCCTACTACTGTCACATGGGATGTTTACATTCATTATAGACCCCAGATCTCTCCATAAAGAGGACCTGTCACCACCTATTACTGTCACATGGGATGTTTACATTCATTATAGACCCCAGATCTCTCCATAAAGAGGACCTGTCACCTCCTATTACTGTCACATGGGATGTTTACATTCATTATAGACCCCAGATCTCTCCATAAAGAGGACCTGTCACCTCCTATTACTGTCACATGGGATGTTTACATTCATTATAGACCCCAGATCTCTCCATAAAGAGGACCTGTCACCTCCTATTACTGTCACATGGGATGTTTACATTCATTATAGACCCCAGATCTCTCCATAAAGAGGACCTGTCACCTCCTATTACTGTCACATGGGATGTTTACATTCATTATAGACCCCCAGATCTCTTCATAAAGAGTACCTGTCACTGCCTATTACTGTCACAGGGGATGTTTACATTCATTATAGACCCCAGATCTCTCCATAAAGAGGACCTGTCACCACCTATTACTGTCACATGGGATGTTTACATTCATTATAGACCCCAGATCTCTTCATAAAGAGTACCTGTCACCTCCTACTACTGTCACATGGGGTGTTTACATTCATTATAGACCCCAGATCTCTCCATAAAGAGGACCTGTCACCACCTATTACTGTCACATGGGATGTTTACATTCATTATAGACCCCAGATCTCTTCATAAAGAGTACCTGTCACCTCCTACTACTGTCACATGGGGTGTTTACTTTCATTATAGACCCCAGATCTCTCCATAAAGAGGACCTGTCACCACCTATTACTGTCACATGGGATGTTTACATTCATTATAGACCCCAGATCTCTTCATAAAGAGTACCTGTCACCTCCTACTACTGTCACATGGGGTGTTTACATTCATTATAGACCCCAGATCTCTCCATAAAGAGTACCTGTCACCTCCTACTACTGTCACATGGGGTGTTTACATTCATTATAGACCCCAGATCTCTCCATAAAGAGTACCTGTCACCTCCTACTACTGTCACATGGGGTGTTTACATTCATTATAGACCCCAGATCTCTCCATAAAGAGGACCTGTCACCTCCTATTACTGTCACATGGGGTGTTTACATTCATTATAGACCCCAGATCTCTCCATAAAGAGTACCTGTCACCTCCTACTACTGTCACATGGGGTGTTTACATTCATTATAGACCCCAGATCTCTCCATAAAGAGGACCTGTCACCACCTATTACTGTCACATGGGATGTTTACATTCATTATAGACCCCAGATCTCTCCATAAAGAGGACCTGTCACCTCCTATTACTGTCACATGGGATGTTTACATTCATTATAGACCCCAGATCTCTCCATAAAGAGGACCTGTCACCTCCTATTACTGTCACATGGGATGTTTACATTCATTATAGACCCCAGATCTCTCCATAAAGAGGACCTGTCACCTCCTATGACTGTCACATGGGATGTTTACATTCATTATAGACCCCAGATCTCTCCATAAAGAGGACCTGTCACCTCCTATTACTGTTACATGGAATGTTTACATTCATTATAGACCCCCAGATCTCTCCATAAAGAGTACCTGTCACTGCCTATTACTGTCACAGGGGATGTTTACATTCATTATAGACCCCAGATCTCTTCATAAAGAGTACCTGTCACTGCCTATTACTGTCACAGGGGATGTTTACATTCATTATAGACCCCAGATCTCTCCATAAAGAGGACCTGTCACCACCTATTACTGTCACATGGGATGTTTACATTCATTATAGACCCCAGATCTCTCCATAAAGAGGACCTGTCACCTCCTATTACTGTCACATGGGATGTTTACATTCATTATAGACCCCAGATCTCTCCATAAAGAGGACCTGTCACCTCCTATTACTGTCACATGGGATGTTTACATTCATTATAGACCCCAGATCTCTCCATAAAGAGGACCTGTCACCTCCTATTACTGTCACATGGGATGTTTACATTCATTATAGACCCCAGATCTCTCCATAAAGAGGACCTGTCACCTCCTATTACTGTTACATGGAATGTTTACATTCATAGACCCCCAGATCTCTCCATAAAGAGTACCTGTCACTGCCTATTACTGTCACAGGGGATGTTTACATTCATTATAGACCCCAGATCTCTTCATAAAGAGTACCTGTCACTGCCTATTACTGTCACAGGGGATGTTTACATTCCTTGTGACAGCAATAAAAGTGATCAGAATTTTTTTTCAAAGGCACAGAGTAAAAATAAACATTTTTTTAAAGCGCCCCATACCTCCGCTTTTACACAGCTGGGGGAGGGGGGCTGTGTAATATGCAGGAGGATCTGTATGATGTGCAGGGGGGCTGTGTAATGTAAAGGGGTCCAGAGGTACGGGGGCTGTGTAATGTAAAGGGGTCCAGAGGTGCGGGGGCTGTGTAATGTAAAGGGGGCCAGAAGTGTGGGGGCTGTGTAATATGCAGGGGGGCTGTATGATGTGCAGAGGTGGGCTGTGTAATATGCAGGGGCAGCTGTGTAATGTAAAGGGGTCCAGAGTCACGGGGGCTGTGTAATGTAAAGGGGTCCAGAGGTGTGGGAGCTGTGTAATGTAAAGGGGGCCAGAGGTGCGGGAGCTGTGTAAGGTAAAGGGGGCCAGAGGTGCGGGGGCTGTATGATGTGCAGGGGGGCTGTGTAATGTAAAGGGGTCCAGAGGTATAGGGACTGTGTAATGTAAAGGGGTCCAGAGGTGTGGGGGCTGTGTATTGTAAAGGGGGCCAGAGGTGCGGGGGCTGTGTAATGTAAAGTGGGCCAATGTAATGTTATCTTCATTTATTAGCAGGTGAATGCGGGGCTCCATGCATTCACATACATTGAATCCAGCCCTCAAGTGGAAAAAGGTTGCTGACCCCTGCTGTAGCTGATAACTTTTAATAAAAGGACGCTTACCTGTCCCTGCCTGGGCTGGTTCTTCGCGGATCTTTGGGGCACCGGCATGTTACCTGTGGAAAGCAGGCTGTGACTCCTTGTGGATTTTCAGTTGGCTTCCCACTGCACATGCGCGACCTACGCTATGCTTTGTGACTGGTCCCGTAGATTTCTGGGACCTGTAACATGTCCTAGAAGGTCGCAGGCCGGGGAACTTTGAGTGGAATGACCCAGGCGATCCGACCGGAAGTGGGAGTGGGTACCTGTCAAAACCAGGTATCAGCTCCCCCCAACCCCCCTCCACCACCAAAAAAAAAGGTCCAAAAGAAGAAGAAGAGAGGAGGACATAAAACTGAACTTTCCCTTTAGGGTGAAGTTCCGCTTTAATAGAAATCAGAAAGAGGGATTGCAAACTGACCGCATAGCCCTCTAGTGGTGAATGTACAAATATCAATATTTAAAAAAAAGTAACAAAACTTCGTACAAATATGGAAGTTGTAGTGACCAAGATAAACACTGCAATAAAAAAAAGAGAATGTGTTTTTGTTGACTGAAAGGACTTTCCCTTCGCTCACCGATGTACCCCGAGTCCAGATTTGGCCGATTAATCCCCGCGCCTTCCCTCTTTATCATGGAAAACGCTTACACCCACAAAACTTTTATTCGCGATAGGGCTCTGCGAGTGTGATGATACTTCTAAACCAGAATAAAGTTTACACCTCGACTGAGCGTGAAAATATATCACAAAAAAACAAGACGTGAAAACACCTCGGATCAGGAAGACGCATTACAAGTGGAAGTGAAGACTGCCGGAAATCAGAGCTTCAATCAGCAGAATGAATCCGAGAGCTTCAGAATATCCGATTGTGTCCGCTCATCATCCGTGTGACCTTCAAAACTCTTTTTTTTTTTTTATTCCTTTATTGATTTATCCATAAATTGCACAATACAGCAGAGGAAAGAGGAAGCGTCAAAGGTTTCAAAGAGATCCAGAATTCCGTTTTGTTGGGTAGACATCAAATTCTGCTGAGCAATAAAGTGCAAACAGAAACACGGAACAAAAAACAATACAAACACTAAATCAGTCCTCAGCCGACAATGAAGAACTCTCTGTGCTCATTGTTAAACCTCTGGTTCCGTGTTCATTAACCCCTTCAGCTCCAGAAGATTTACCCCCTCCTTCCTGACCAGGCCTTTTTTGCGATACGGCACCTTAACCACTTAAGGACCGAGCCTCTTTCTGAGATTTGTTGTTTACAAGTTAAAAACATTATTTTTTGCTAGAAAATTACTTAGACCTCCCAAACATTATATATATTTTTTAACACCCTAGAGAATAAAATGGCGGTCGTTGCAATACTTTCTGTTACACCGTATTTGCGCAGCAGTCTTACAAGCGCACTTTTTTTGGAAAAAATAAATTTTTGAATTAAAAAATAAGACAACTGTAAAGTTAGCTTTTTTTTGTGAAAGATAATGTTACGCCGAGTAAATTGATACGCAACATGTCACGCTTCAAAATTGCGCCCGCGCTCGTGGAATGGCAAAAAACTTTTACCCTTAAAAATCTCCATAGGCGACGTTTAAAAAATTCTACAGTTTGCAAGTTTTAAGTTACAGAGGAGGTCTAGGGCTAGACTGATTGCTCTCACTCTACCGATTGCGGCGATACCTCACATGTGTGGTTTGAACACCGTTTTCATATGCGGGCGCTACTCACGTATGCATTCGCTTCTGCACGAGAGCTCGGCGGGCGTGGTTTAAAAAATGTTTTATTTTGCTTATTTATTTTACCTTTTATTTTTTATTTTTACACTGTTTAAAAAAAAAAATGTCACTTTTATTCCTATTACAAAGAATGTAAACATCCCTTGTAATAGAAAAAAAAGCATGACAGGTCCTCTTAAATATGAGATTTGGTGGTCAAAAAGACTTCAGAACTCATATTTACACTAAAATGCAATAAAAAAAAAAAAAAGAAAAAGAAAATTGTCATTTAAAAAAAAAAATCATTTAAAAATAATGTCCTTTTAAGAGCTGTGGGCGGAAGTGATGTTTTGACGTCACTTCCGCCCTATAATGGTATGGAGACGGGTGGGGGGGTCATCGTCCCCTCACTCGTCTCCGCGCACAGCAAGTGATAAAAAGCAATCACCTCCGCTGCTGCCGACGGGTCCAGTAAGCGGCGGAGGGCACCAGATTGCGGCGGAAAGGGGGGGCCTCTCTCGCCGCCGATAAAAGTGTTCTTGCGGCAAATCCGCCGCAGAGACCACTCTTATCTAGTAGCGGACCGCCCGCTGAAGAAGAGGATACCGGGGCTATGGTAGCTGCTGCCATAACAACGATATCCTCCTTCAAACAGCCAACGTAAAACTGCGGCGGGCGGTCTGTAAGTGGTAACTGACAATTGCGCGGTCGTGCGACGCTGTACCCAAATAACATGCTTGTTCTTTTTTCCCCCAAAAATAGAGATCTCTTTTGGTGGTATTTGATCACCTCTCCGTGTTTGGGGTTTTTTTTTGCGCTATAAACGAAAAAAAAAAAAAAACTATAATTTTTCATTTCTGCTATAAAATACTTCTAATAAAAAAATGCATTAGGGGTTAATAAATAAGGGGTGCATAGTATAGGGGTGATAGAAGGGGCATGCATTAGGGGGTTAATAAATAAGGGGTGCATAGTATGGAGGTGATAGAAGGGGCATGCATTAGGGGGTTAATAAATAAGGGGTGCATAGTATAGGGGTGATAGAAGGGGCACGCATTAGGGGTTAGTAAATAAGGGGTGCATAGTATAGGGGGGATAGAAGGGGGCGTGCATTAAGGGGTTAATAAATAGGGGGTGCATTGTATAGGGGTGATAGAAGGGTCATGCATTAGGGGTTAGTAAATAAGGGGTGCATAGTATAGGGGTGATAGAAGGGGGTGTGCATTAGGGGGTTAGTAAATAAGGGGTGCATAGTATAGGGGTGATAGAAGGGGCACGCATTAGGGGATTAATAAATAAGGGGTACATAGTATAGGGGTGATAGAAGGGGCACGCATTAGGGGGTTAATAAATAAGGGATGCATAGTATGGAGGTGATAGAAGGGGCACGCATTAGGGGGTTAATAAATAAGGGGTGCATAGTATAGGGGTGATAAAAGGGGCATGCATTAGGGGGTTAGTAAATAAGGGGTGCATAGTATAGAGTTGATAGAAGGGGCATGCATTAGGGGTTAGTAAATAAGGGGTGCATATTATGGAGGTGATAGAAGGGGGCATGCATTAGGGGTTAGTAAATGGAGAGTGTATTAAGGGTCAGTGAATGGGTAGTACATAGAATGGGGGTGATAGAAGGGGCATGCATTAGGGGGTTGGTATATAGGGGGTGCATAGTATAGAGATGATAGAAGGGGCATGCATTAGGGGGTTGGTATATAGGGGGTGCATAGTATAGAGATGATAGAAGGGGCATGCATTAGGGGGTTGGTAAATAGGGGGTGCATAGTATAGGGGTGATAGAAGGGGCATGCATTAGGGGTTAGTAAATGGAGAGTGTATTAAGGGTCAGTAAATGGGTAGTACATAGAATGGGGGTGATAGAAGGGGGCATGCATTAGGGGGTTGGTAAATAAGGGGTGCATAGTATAGAGGTGATAGAAGAGGGCATGCATTAGGGGGTTGGTATATAGGGGGTGCATAGTATAGAGGTGATAGAAGAGGGCATGCATTAGGGGGTTGGTATATAGGGGGTGCATAGTATAGAGGTGATAGAAGAGGGCATGCATTAGGGGGTTAGTAAACTAGAGTGCACATAGTATTGGGGTAATAAAAGCGGTGCATGTGATAAGGGGTACAGAAAAGGGGGGGGTGCACATAGTATGGAACTAGCTGGAAGAGTTCATGCAATAAAGGGTAAGGAAATTGGGGGGGTATAATATGGGGGCTATAAATGGGGGGTGTGTACTAAGGGATCAGTAAATGTGGGAATGCAAATTCGGGGGAGCAATAGAAGGGGGCATCCAATAATGGGGGACCTGGCTAAGACTTTGCACTGGGGTCCCCTAACTATGTAGCTGTGACACTGAAGGAGACCCTCACACCACAAGCAGGTCAGTCAGTGACAAGATCTGATGTGAATCGTCAGCTTTTCTGCCAAACCGAATCCAAGCCGGGGGAAGAGGGAAGTCATTCTTCTTGTTCCTCTCCTGTGTGGGAATTCAGTTCTCGGCATTCTCTGGTTTGGATGACAATGAAATCCACAACAAAACTCATCCAGGAGAAGACAAGAGACGGGGAGCTTCTCGCAGGCAAATTAATCTCTGGGTGAGATATTCCATTATAGGAAACCACATCACTTGTTGTAGTTTTAATTTCAGCTGTCATTTTTTTCTTTTTCTTTTTTTTTAGGCAATTTGCGAGATTAAAGCCTTAGCGTGTACAAGCAGAGCTCAAGCCCTTCACCGGGGGTGTCAGCCGACATCTCCTCCACAGATCCATCAATTTCCACATTGGAGACCAAAGGACATCAGCAATGCCAAGGTGGAAGCCGGAGAACACGACGTTTTCCAGGAACACGGGGAGAAGAGCTGCAAATGGGAACTGCGGTGCACCGAGACCGAATTATCATCGCAGAGATCACCTTTCTACACTTACACACTAGATTCCCAAAAGTATTGGGACGCCTGCCTTTACACACACACACATGAACTTTAATGACCCCCCAGTCTTATGCCCCGTACACACGATCGGACATTCCGACAACAAAATCCTAGGATTTTTTCCGACTGATGTTGGCTCAAACTTGTCTTGCATACACACGGTCACACAAAGTTGTCGGAAAATCCGATCGTTCTGAACGCGGTGACGTAAAACACGTACGTCGGGACTATAAATGGTGCAGTGGCCAATAGCTTTCATCTCTTTATTTATTCTGAGCATGCGTGGCCCTTTGTCCGTCGGATTTGTGTACACACGATCGGAATTTCCGACAACGGATTTTGTTGTCGGAAAATTTTATCTCCTGCTCTCCAACTTTGTGTGTCGGAAAATCCGATGGAAAATGTCCGATGGAGCCCACACACGGTCGGAATTTCCGACAACACGCTCCGATCGGATATTTTCCATCGGAAAATCCGACCGTGTGTACGGGGCATTAGTCTGTAGGGTTCAATATTGAGTTGGCTCCGCCCTTTGCCGCTATAACGGCTTCAATTCTCCTGGGGAGGCCGTCCACAAGGTTTAGGAGGGTGTCTATGGGAATGTTTGACCATTCTTCCAGAAGAGCATTTGTGAGGTCAGGCACTGATGTTGGACGAGAAGGCCTGGCTCCCAGTCTCCGCTCTAATTCATCCCAAAGGTGTTCTATGGGGTTGAGGTCAGGACAGTTCCTCCACCCCAAACTCGCTCATCCATGTCTTTATGGACCTTGCTTTGTGCACTGGTGCAAATCATTTGGTGGAGGGGGGATTACGGTATGGGGGAGGGGGGATTATGGTGGGGGGTTGTTTTTCAGGGGTTGGGCTTGGCCCCTTACTTCCAGTTAAGGGAACTCAAATGCCGCGTACCCACGATCGGAATTTCCGACAACAAATGTTTGATGGGAGCTTGTTGTTGGAAATTCCAACCATGTGTAGGCTCCATCGGATATTTGCTGTCGGAATTTCCGACAACAAAAATTTGGGAGCTGGATCTCAAATTTTTCGACAACAAAATCCATTGTCGTAAATTCCGAGCGTGTGTACACAATTCCAACGCACAAAATTCCATGCTTGCTTGGAATCATGCAGAAGAGCCGCACTGGCTATTGAACTTCATTTTTCTCGGCTCGTCGTACATGTTGTACGTCACCGCGTTCTTGACGTTCGGAATTTCCGACAAGATTTGTGTCAACGTGTGTATGCAAGACAAGTTTGAGCCAACATCTGTCGGAAAAAATCCATGGATTTTGTTGTCGGATTGTCCTATCAATGTCCGATCGTGTGTACGTGACATTAAGGCGTCGGCATACCAAGACATTTTGAACAATTTCATGCTCCCAACTTTGTGGGAACAGTTTGGGGGACGGCCCCTTCCTGTTCCAACATGACTGCCCACCAGTGCACAAAGCAAGGTCCATAAAGACATGGATGGGCGAGTTTGGGGTGGAGGAACTTGACTGGCCTGCACAGAGTCCTGACCTCAACCCCATAGAACACCTTTGGGATGAATTAGAGCGGAGATTGCGAGCCAGGCCTTCTCATCCAACATCAGTGCCTGACCTCACAAATGCTCTTCTGGAAGAATGGTCAAACATTCCCATAGACACCCTCCTAAACCTTGTGGACGGCCTTCCCAGAAGAGTTGAAGCTGTTATAGCTGCAGAGGGCGGAGCCAACTCAATGTTGAACCCTCCGGACTAAGACTGGGATGTCATTAAAGGTCATGTGTGTGTAAAGGTGGGCGTCCCAATACTTTTGGTAATATAGTGTACTTGGGATGTGGAACCACTTTCTCAGCCCGATACACTTATCCTCCTTCAAGCGGATCTGCCGGAATGTCTGAAATGTCTGAAATGTTCACTTTGTAGCGTTGTACTGAAAGTTTTTCTTTGCACAGTTTCCAGCCGTATGAAGTGGCGCAGACGGGGGGAAAAAGTACGGAGAGACGGCGCAGGCAATCCACTTACCCGGCATACCGGTGAGAATTCTCCAGAAAGCTCCATCTCTCAGCTGTATAAAAAAGACAGAAACATTTAGAGCTCATTAGAAGTATTGAAGACGGCACCGGAGCACACACTGTCTTCTGCTATTACAGAAACCTCCTGGATCTGCGTCCTCGGGGGACCCAAAGACAGCACTATCGATTTCCCCGCTCCGTACACGGCGGGTGGAAGACTTCAGAATGGAGCCAAAAAAAAAACAAACTTCTTTTTCTTTTCTTTTTTGGGCTCCAAAATTCGATTCCTTGTAGTACAAAACACAAAAAGGGATTTTGTAAACTCCCTGGAAACCGTCAAAGCTTTCAAGCTGATTTAATATAGCGAAGAGAAAAACAGTGTAACTAACGAGGAGTGAAGGGTTAAAATCGGCGCTCCGGCCAAGAATCGGCAAAGGTCCAATTTGCTGCACCAGATCTTCATCATTGGAAATGTTTGTTTGTTTTTTTACCAATAAAGCTGAATCCCCCGGAGTAAGCAAATCTCCTCTAATGCCCCGTACACACGATCAGAAATGCCGCCAGCAAAACTCCGATTGAGAGCAGGTTCTCTATTTTTCGGTCGGAAAAAGTTCCTATCCGAAAATGCGATCGTCTGTATGCAATTCCGACACGCAAAAAGCCACGCATGCTCAGAAACAATTCGACGCATGCTCGGAAGCATTGAACTTCATTTTCTTGGCTCGTCGTAGTGTTTGTACGTCACCGCGTTCTTGACGGTCGAATGTTCAGAGAACCTTTGTGTGACCTGTGTGTGTATGCAAGGCAAGCTTGAGCGGAATTCCGTCGGAAAAATCTTGGAAGTTTTTTCAGCCGGAATTCCGCTCAAGCTTGCCTTGCATATATCGCTATCATATCTCAAGCGTCACTTCTCCAGGGAAAACAAATCTAGCGCTTGTAGTCCTCCAGTCCCCATATTTAGTTGCCCTTCTCTGGACTCTATCCAGCACCTCCTTTCGGAGGATTGGTGACCAGAACTGGACGGAATACTCCAGGTGAGGCCGGACCAGAGTTTCCTAAAGTGGCAGAATAATCGTCTTATCTACTGGCTTTGGTAGCCGCAGCTTGACAAGAATGCTATTGCTCAGTCTGTCTTCTACCAGGACTTCCAGATCCTTCTCCATCCTGGAAGCCCCCAGAGCTTCTCCCTAGGAAGTAACCGGCATTTATTTTTTTAACCCCCAAGTGCATTACTTTACATTTTTCAATGTCAAACTTCATTTGCCATCTAGTTGCCCACTCCATTCATTTATTCAGGTCCTCTTGTAAAGTTTCTATATCCTGCTGTGTTGTTATTGCCCTGCATATTTTTGTGTCGTCAGCAAACACTGAGATTAGGCTGTTTATCCCACCTAACCTATCCTCTATATCATCTATAAATAAATGAAACAGAATTGTTCCCAGGACAGAGCCTTGGGGTACCCCACTAACTAGACATGTGCACTGCCGAAAAATTTGTTCGTTTTAGTTTTCGTTTCATTTGTTTTTTTGTTTTTCAGGTCATTCGTTATTATCGAAATTCATAAATTCGTAAATTCAAAAATTCGTAGATTTGAAAATTAGTAGATTAGAAAATTCGTAGATTCGAAAATCAGTAAATTCCTAAATTCAAAAATAAGTACACTCAAAAATTAGTACATTCGAAAATTAGTACATTCGGGAATTAGTAGATTTGAAAATTAGTAAATTTTAAATTCGAAAGTTCATAAACTCGAAAATCCAAAAATTCGTAAATGCATAAATTCGAAAATTCCGAAAATTTCGAAAATCAAAAAATTTGAAAATCCAAAAAGTCGAAAATCCGAAAATTTGAAAATCCGAAAATAAGAAATAAAATCCGAAAATTCTAAATAATAACTAACTTACTAACTAACTAATAATAACTAACTATTAAATTATAGGTATTGGAAATTCCTTTCAAATTTGGTTGTTAGTCAAGGTAATGAATACGAATTTATCCGAAGTTACGAATTCCGCATCTAAACAAATGGAACGTAATGAATTAATAATAATAATAAAAACTTTTTATTATTATTATTGTTATTTATTCTTTATACTTCGTTACGTCCATTAGTTTAGATATGACATTCGTTATTTCGGATAATTCGTAACTTCGGATAAATACGTATTCGTTGCGCTTACTAACAGCCAAATTTGAAAGCAAATTTCAATACCTATAGTTTAATAGTTAGTAATAGTTAAGTTATTATTAGTTAGTTATTATTTCAGATTTTCAAATATTCATTCTAATTTTTGAATTTCCAAAATTCTGAATTTTCGAATTTTCAAATTTTGAATTTCAGATTTTCCGAATTTTCAAATAAAAAAAATGTATGAATTTTCAAATATTCGAATTTATGAATTTTGGAATATTCTAATTTACGAATATTCGAATTTACGCATATTGGGAAAAATTTGTTAAACGGGTTTTCAGTCATTCAGAAATTTCCAAATTAACGAATTTGTCGAAATTTGTTAAAAAATGAATTCGGAACCAAACGAATTGCACATGTCCACCACTAACCGCTCTAGACCAGTCTGAGTACACATTTTTTAACACCCACCCCCTTTGGACGAGCCCCCCCATAGCCAGTTTTCTATCCAAGAGCAACCCTCTATGGTCCATATCTACAGACCTCAGATTATGGATTCAACATTTGTGGGGGGGGGGAACTGTATCAAATAAATATCAAATAAATATATACAAAATGAATACATATAAACTGCAATCGATTCACATATCATATTAATACATTAAAAAATGACTATTATAATTTTATAATAGTCATTTCATATAAAAAAATAAAGGAAAGATAAAAACAAGAATCCTTCATATATGTAATCAATATTTAAAACTGAAAAGACAAGTCACAGATAGGTAAAACGTGATTCGGTATAATGGAGGAATACACACAGGATTTGGCCTCCCACCAACATGAATCTTATAATAAAAGACTTTGATTAGAGAAATGATTGGAGTGATTATAATTATTGATGAAATCGGCGCTCCGATCTCCATCTTCAGGGAGGAGAGTCGGGGGACTCTGCAGAGAGAGGAGGGTCTCATCCACTTTATCAGTTTGATGTATTATAAGGAAATGATTCCGGAACGGCGGCACTTCCAAAAATCCTTTTATTGAAGCTTCATATGACAAGTAGTGGACAGATGGAGCCGGGGACAAAGAGGTTGACGCGTTTCGCTCAAATGTTAGCGCTTAGTCATTACCAAGTTCGATGTTTTCTTTGCTGCCTAAAAGTCCAAGGGGGAAATGTAACTAGAGCCTCGTACACACGATCGGATTTTCGGCAGACAAAGCGTCAGACTTTTGTCCGAGGGGCGTGTGCCCGGAACTTATCTTGCATACAAACGACACACAATTGTCGGCCAACAAACACGAACATAGTGACGTGCTACGTGGAATTTCAGCTCTTGAGCGCCACCCTTTGGGCACCTTCTGCTAATGTCGTGTTTGGTGAGCATTGATTCCGAGCATGCGTGTTTGTACTTTGGACTCTTGTGTGACGGACTTGTGTACACGCAATAGGAAAATCTGACAACAGGCCGTTGTCTGATGAAAATTTTCTAGCCTGCCATCCGAAAGTTGGACAACAATTGTCTGAAGGAGCGTACTAATGGTCGGGTTTTAGGCAAACAGTCTGTCATCACACAATCCCCTGCCGAAAATCCGATCGTGTGTACGAGGCTTTAGTCTAGATTCACGTCTATGCAGTTGCGGTTGATGCGATTTTCAGGCATGCTTTGCGGTGCATTTTGCGTTTTTAAACCCACGTTTTCAATGCATGTTTGCATCCAGTTTTTATGCATTTCGTGTTTTTTTTTTTCTCTTTAAACACACTGTATGTAGCTGGTTGCTAAGAATCAGGGCGGGAAGCCGGCCGCAGCGTCCGCTTCAGCCCCGGAAGATTTTACCCCCTTCCTGACCAGAGCACTTTTTGCGATTCGGCACTGCGTCGCTTTAACTGACCTATTGCGCGGTCGTGCGACGTGGCTCCCAAACAAAATTCACATCCTTTTTTCCTACAAATAGATCTTTCTTTTGGTGGTATTTGATCACCTCTGCGGTTTTTATTTTTTGCGCTGTAAACAAAAAAATAGCGACAATTTTGAAAAAAACACAATATTTTTTACTTTATGTTATAATAAAAATCCCCAAAAAATATTTAAAAAAACATTTTTTTTTTCCTCAGTTTAGGCCGATGTGTATTCTTCTACATATTTTCGGTAAAAAAAAAATCGCAATAAGCGTTTACTGATTGGTTTGCGTACAAGTTATAGCGTCTACAAAATAGGGGATAGTTTTATGGCATTTTTATTTATAATTTTTTTTTTTACTAGTAATGGCGGCGATCAGCGATTTTTATCGTGACTGTGACATTATGGCGGACACATCGGACAACTTTGGCACATTTTTGGGACCATTGTCATTAATACAGCGATCAGTGCTATAAAAATTGCATTGATTACTGTAAAGATGTCACTGGCAGTGAAGAGGTTAACCACTAGGTGGCGCTGTAGGGGTTAAGTGTGTCCTAGGGAGTGATTCTAACTGTGGGGGGGAGGGGCTATGTGTGACACGACACTGATCACTGTTCCCGATCACAGAGAGAGCTGATCAGTGACAGTGTCACTAGGCAGAACGGGGAGGTGCTTGTTTACATTAGCATCTCCCTGTTCTTCCTCACCGTGAGACGATCGTGGGTATCCCCGTGGACATGGGGTCTGCGGGACCCGCGATCGCGGTCACGGAGCTCCCGGCGAGTTCCCACGAGCTGCTTCTTAAAGGGCAACGTGCAGGTACATTAATCTGCCTGTATGTGCCCCTTTGCGCAGTATATCTGTGTGAGGTGGTCGGGAAGCGGTTAACTACCGATGAGTCAGCAGCTGTCAGCGGGGATTCCTCGCTGACAGCTGAATATAAAAGATAAAAGAATTGCCGGGAAAAAAACAGCATGGGGGTCCTTCAGATCCATACCAGGCCCTTGTCTTAGCATGTAGCCCGCCAGCTCAGGAAAGGAAGGGGACGCCTCCCTGTAGGACCTAGTGTGGATTTTGAGGGGGGGGGGGGCCACCTAATTTTTTTTCCCATTTCTTTTTATGCTGAAAATTCTTTTCTTTACATTCAGCTATCAGCGGGGAACCCCATTGACAGCCGGCGATGACTCATCGGTTGTTAAGGACGAGGCGGACGTCTTCCAGCCCCCGCTCCTTAGCAACCAGCTATACACAGTGTGTTGAAGAGGAAAAAGAAAACGCAAAATGCATTTAAAAAAAGCGCATAAAAACTGGAGCGGAGCCAGAGGAGGTCATGTTAAACGGACTGTAGTGAGTTTCTGCAAAACGCTCCAAAGAACGCACAGGTGTGACCGTAAGGCCAATCTTCATCTCTGTAATAACAGGATTGTGAGGAACGTTCTATGAAGAAATCAAGTGTTTCTGAATGGCCGAGGCGATTTAAGAAGGGGGCGGGAAGATGTCCGCGTTGATGCAAGAAGTGGGGAAAACAAAAACGCAAAACAACAGTGAACAGAGTGCGGACCCCTCGTACGATCACGCCGGGGGGGGGTTCTAACGCAAGGGGATCGTTTTTTTGTTTTAAGATAACAGAAATGCGCTTGTGCAAAATATTACATAAAAAAACCCCAAAAAAACCCACAGAAATCAAATAAAAAATGCGTACAGCGGCATCGTCCTCATTCATATACAAACGGCAAAAAACACAACACCAAATATACGGTGCGCTGTGCCTTTAAATCTCAATTTACCATAAAAGTCCTTTAAACAGCGAAAAATGTGGAAGATTTGAAAGGATTTTTCCAGGAAGGTCTCCCCAGAACAGAGAGAGGAGATCATTAATGAGGTTTCTGGGGTCCCACGGGAGGAACAATCACTGGGTAAGGAGACGGGGAGAGAGCTTTGGGGGGTTCATATCAGAGGAGATTTATTACAGGTTATAATGTGCAAAAATAAAGAAAATGAGAATAATTTTAAAAAGCACCGACCTCTTCTCCTACATCTCCAAACTGAGGCACTTTGATTGTCTTTACCCGGCCATTGGGGCAGTTTTCCTTTCACTGTTTATCACACTGACACCAATGATGGGGCACTATTCCTCCCACTGACACCAATGATGGGGCACTATTCCTCCCAGTGACACCAATGATGGGGCACTATTCCTCCCAGTGACACCAATGATGGGGCACTATTCCTCCCAGTGACACCAATGATGGGGCACTATTCCTCCCACTGACACCAATGATGGAGCACTATTCCTTCCACTGACACCAATGATGGGGCACTATTGATCTTTTATTGAAAAGAATCAAGCAACCAATTTTATACAAAAGTAAAAAACAAAACCATAGTACAAAACTTCAACAGAAATCCAAGGAATACACATCCATGTTCAGAATATTTACAATATATACATAGTCCACTACGAACACATTTTTAGAAAATTATTTACATAAAGCAGCAGAGAGGGCCTAAGAGGCACAACCCATCACCTATGTACGTAGCCATTTATCAAAAATGAATCCAAAAAATAATAATCTAGGGTGATGAGAGACAGACAGCCACACCCGGGAAAGAGACTCCTGGCAGTCAGGGAGGCTTGAAACCCCTCCACGCCTTCAACCAAGCCCCCTGACTCCGCTTGTCTCTCTCGAGCACCCGAATCTTCTCCACCTCATGCAAAATGTCATACACCACCACCTGAACAGGAAGGATTTTATGCCGAATGCTGACCTGACACCGTGCGTTCCAAGTGAAATAACGGACTACTATGCTAACTAGAAAAAGTGTATCTAAACAAAAAACCCCACCAGTATTGAATGCTCCGTACACCCACTCAGCATAACCCAGCCTGGAGAGGAAAGGAACACCGAGGGCCCGCCCCACCTGTTTGTACACCTCTATGTTAAAGGGGCAATGAAGCAGAAAATGGTCCATAGTCTCCTCCTCACCTGCACACTCCTCCCGAGGACAGCTACGATCCACCCCACTGCGGAATTTCAAATTGCCCCTAACATAGAGCCTCCCATGGAAGCACAACCAGGCCAGATCCCTAAATTTAGGAGGTACTCTGTCCAAATTAATAAGTCTTAACCCTGCCCTCAAAACTGGGCCAGGGCAATCCCTTAAGGCCAGTGGGTCATGAAAGACTTCGCTCAAGACTCGACTCATAAGGACTTTCCTCGGAACCGATCTGAGATCTTCAGCCGACAATCGCCACTGCCGTAATAACTTCAGGCACGAAGCGACATAGGCTGGTAGCTGACCACGATGACCCCTGAGATTCTTCACTTGGCCACCTTCTTCCCAAAGTCGCAGAAAAGGCCTAAACCAAGATCTAAAAATGCCTACCCATCCAGGAGGTTCCACTGCAAGCATATTACCAATGTTAAACTTGAGAAAAAGCAGTGAAAAGAAAAGAACTGGGTTGACCATACCTAAGCCACCCTCCCTCCTGGATAGATAGGTGACATTTCTCTTGATGGGGTTCAGTCTGTTCCCCCACAACATCTGGAAGAACACACTACTGACCCTAGCATAGAGAGACACTGGCAAGATGCAGACAAAGCTGACATACAAGAAGATCGGAATCAGGTAAGTCTTAATCAGATCAACCCTTTCCCTCATAGATAACTTCCATCTCTTCCAGCTGACCACCTTAGTATTGGCAATTTCCAGTCTGCCTTCCCAGTTTTTGAGGCCATAATCGCCAGGTCCAAATTCAATGCCTAGAATCTTAATTCTTTCCTGGGGCACTGGAAAGGTGTCCGGGAGATCAAACCCCTCACCTTCCTTTCCCATCCAGAAAACTTCAGTCTTTTCCTGATTGATCTTGGAGCCTGATGCTTCAGAATACCGTGATGTCAGAGAGACCACCTCCTCTGCTTCATCCGCCCCGGTGACAATCACCGACACATCGTCCGCATAGGCAACAACCCTCAAAGGCGGCTCACCCGGGAGACCCACTGGCACCCCACACAACATGCCGCTCTCTAGCCTCCTGATGAAAGGGTCGATTGCAAACACATAGAGCAGGGGACTCAGGGGACAACCCTGGCGCACCCCGGAGCCAACCTCAAAGGACTGCCCAACCCAACCATTAACAAGAGGTAAGCTTTCTGCCCCCTTATACAAGACTTTCAACCAATCGACAAAACCACCCGGCAGACCGTACTTACTAAGGAGCAACCACGGGTACTCATGGTTGACACGATCAAAAGCCTTTGCCTGATCCAATGTCAGCAAATACTTTCCCCAGCCTGCAGCCCTGCACCCAGGGGCGGACTGATAACTCATGGGGCCCCCGGGCAATAGGAGATTATGGGGCCCCCGGGCAATAGGAGATTATGGGGACCCCAGGCAATCAGAGAGTATGGGGCCACACAGTATACACACACACAGTATACAATCACACAGTATACACATACATGTACACACAGTATACACAGACAGATGTAAAAAAAACACAGATTTATACATACTGTCCCTGGTTTTACTGAGGCTGGCAACCCTGATGGGGCCCCCTAGTGGGCCAGGGCCCTCGGGCAGTGCCCTAATCGCTCAATGGTCAGTCCGCCCCTGCCTGCACCGCTCCAAGGCCTCCCGGACAGCTAAAACCGCTGTGAAGGTGCACCTACCCTGGACCGAACAGTGCTGATGGCGAGAAAGCAAAGACTCTGCTACTGACGACAGGCGCCAGAAAAATATCTTTGCCAGTATCTTTCTATAGACATTAAGAAGGCTGATGGGGCGCCAATTCTCAATCATCGAAGGATCTTTACCCTTTGAAAGAAGAATCACAGCCGAGTGCCTCATGGAAGGGGGAAGTACCCCATCAGCAAGGCAACTGTTAAAAACCTCTACCAAATGTGGGGCCAGAATAGACTTAAAGGCTTTGTAAAACTCAGCCGTCAAGCCATCCGGTCCAGGTGACTTTTTGATGGCAAGCTGTTCAATTGCCCTCATCACCTCTTCAACTGTGATCTCCTCTGTCAAATTCATCAATGGGACATCTTCATCATTTAGACCTGGAGTAGAGTCCAAAAAGCTTTCCATCTTGTCACGGTCAAGCTCTTTCCTCCCAAGAAGGTCAGCATAAAAGGACCTCACGACCTCCAGAATCCCTGACCTGGACTTTGTCAAGGAACCTGTACTGTCTTTAAGGCCAACGACCGTTTTAACTGCTACACCTTGTTTGCAGTTCTGGTAAGGGTCAGGCGAGTGGTACTTCCCATAGTCCCTCTCCAGAACCAAAGAGGCATGCCGGTCATATTGACACTTCCTGAGAAGGAGTTTCACTTCGGAGATTGCCCCAGGATCTCCTCCTCTCGAGACAAGAATATCCAGCTTCCTCCGTAAACGTTGGTAGGTCATGTATTTATTAAACTGCTTTCTATTGGCTAGGCCCCTGAAGAATCCAGCGATCCTCTTTTTGGTCAGCTCCCACCACTCAGCCTTGCTGCTACAAAAGTCCAGGATGGTCACCTGTGCCTGAAAGAATTCCTCAAAGGATTGTCTAACATGTTCTTCCTTGAGTAGAGTCGAATTCAATCTCCAGATGCCCTTACCCCTCTGAGGGGTGTCTGAAGCATTCAGGACCACAGATAGCATACAGTGATCAGAGAACTCTACTGCCTGCACCACTGGGGGTGAGAAAGCAGAGGTCTCCTTCAAAAAAAACCTATCTATCCTACTCTGACTATTACCTCGATGAAAGGTGAACCCAGTGTCATCAGGGAGGTGCTTAATGTGCACATCCACAAGACCAGCATCCCTAACCATACTATTTAAAAAAACGCTATCATATCCCAGCCTGTCCTTGAAGTCCTTCCTGTCCTTGGGCCTAGTTACTGTATTAAAGTCACCTCCAAAGACCACTTGCCGGGATGTAAAAAGAAATGGCTTGATCCTTGTAAAAAGGCACTTCCTGTCCCACTTTGTGTGTGGCCCATAAACATTAATTAGGCGCAGGTCCTGCCCTCCCACAAGGACGTCTAAGACCATACATCTCCCAATCTCCACCTCAATAACCCGCCGGACAGTTACCATGCCGGTTTTAAACAACACCGCCACACCGCCGTAAGGCTTGGCCGCAAGAGACTAGTAAGATGGACCATACCTCCACTCTCTCTTGGCCATATGAATATCTGCGAAGGAGGTGAGCCTAGTCTCTTGCAAAAATAAAATTTCAGCATCTAATTGGCTGAACAAAAAGAAGGCCATAGAACGAGCTCTTACTGACTTAATGCTGGCGACATTTATTGTCACCACTTTTAACGGAGGGGGAACCGCCATTTGGGTTATTGGGTGGATTTCTTCTTAGCTCCCCTCTGCTGCTCATCACCAGATGCCTCTCTCTTTCTTGAGGCCGCCTCAAATTCCATTTCAGAATCGGAACTTCGTTCCGAAGAAGCTCCAGATGAAGAGATATCCCAATTAGAGGACCTATAACGGTTGGAGACAGGCACCGGAGCCCGTACCGTCCTCACCACCTGCTTCTACCGCTTCCCAACCTTCCTTCTCTCCTCCAGGTACTGCAGGTCCACTTCAGAGATGCCCTTATCTCCTGTTTTTTTCTTTGAAGTCTTTACAGAAGACTCCTTTAGAGAGGCAGAAGCGACCTTTTTAGTACGCACTACCACTCCTGGTGGGGGGGGGGTGCTCCCTTTGAATCAGACTTAGGGGGGGTAGACTCCTGGGGGGTAACTGACTCAGGTGGCACAGACTTGGAAGGTTCTGACACAAGAGGAGAGGGTACAGTAGGCTGGGGGGAGACAGATACAGATACAGAAGGAATACTTACAGACACAGGAGGGATGGCCACAGGAACTGGGGAGGGACCCTGAGCAGGACCAGGGGAGTCAGTCACCGCAGAGGAGGATGGTACACCAGGGGCCTCACCCTCCATCCTGTCCAGCCTTGACATGTCATCAATTACCTCCTTCTCCATATTGTGCCAGGCTTCAGGACATCTGCTGTAGGGGTGGCCAAGGCGCAGGCACAGGTTGCACCTGATCATCTCGGTGCAGTCCTTGGCCATATGACCCTGACCCCGACACACTGAACATATCAAGGCTGAACAGGAAGAGCTCAAATGCCCCTTTTCCCATCCCTGGCCAACCTGACTGTCACTGACCAACCCCCAGTCCAGATGTTACGTTCATCAAGGATTTTGCTGGGCTTAGTCAAAACCTCACCATAGTTCCTTAACCAGACCTCTAGGTCCCGAGCAGGAACACTCTCATTGGTGAGTATGATGGTTATCTTTTTCACCGTTGACCTTTGCAAAACCGCAACTGGGGCCAGACCTTCCCATTCAGGTCTTGACCTGCACCAAGCCTCATATCGCTCCCAGAACAGGTCAAGACCCTCTGGCCTGGTGAAGCTAATGGTATAATCCCGTGTCCCAGCAACATGTATTAGAGCATACAGGTCATTTGCCCCAAAACCCATCTCCAAAATTAAATCCACCACTGCACGCCATGCTGGAGGGATTGCACCACCTTCCCATTTCAGAATTACCACATTTCTTCTTGGACCCCCAGCAGAAGCCAGAGACCCAAGACCAGATCCCGGGGTGCCCAAAGTGGTAGGCTGCAGGGGGAAACCCTGCTTGGGGGCGGAGCCACCAGGAGCAGAGCGTACCACCTGAGCAAATGTAGGTTTATCAGGGCCAAGGCCCCACACTGAAGTCACAGTAGTCTGTACATTATTATTATTTGCTTGGACTGAGCTGGGACGATTGTCCATCACACTTGTACAATTGCTATCAGTCACACACACGTTCAATTTCCCATCAGGAATAGTCACAATTGCTGCAATACCAGCTGTCTCCTGATGCTGCACTGTAGAGTCTCCAGCAGCTGTGGGGCAAACAGCTTTAGACTCAGCCAAAGGAGAGTTAATAGGCTCTGCTGACACCTGTAGTTCCTTTTCAGAAATGTCATTTTTTAAATGCAGCTCTTGCTGCGCTGCAGCATCAGAAGGTACAACATTGCTACACATAGCATTAGAAACTTGATTGTCACTGGGCACACTTTCAACATTGCTCATGGTGTTAGATGGTACAAAAACACATTCATCCCCTGCTTGACATTATCAGGCACATTATCAGTTATGTCCTCATCACCAAAGGCCAGCTGATCCCCCCGCACAGGAGACTCCATTACCTGGATGGCCCTGAGCATGCCTCCTGAGTCCTGGGAAGGCATGGGGCTGCTTACCTCTCCCTGAGGGGGCAGAGGGGCAGAACTGGGGGTCTCCTCCTCCATCTTTGTCATCCTTGCAAACCTTTTATCATTGTAAAACTTTTCCTTAAATGGCCCATCTCTTCCTTCCATGATGGACACAATGGTCTCCTGGTGTTCCACCCGGACCTTGGCCAGTTGGATCTCCGGATCCATGGACCCACGTCTCTGGCTGTGTAAGCCCTCACGCTGCCTTCTCAGGCGCTTCAGCTCGCTCTCAGTTTGTACAGCTTGTCTCTCTCCCTATTCAGGGCTTTAATCCCGGCCACCACTCGCTCCTGAATTGCCTCTGAGCCTTCATCCTTACCAGGGGCAGAAAGATCACAAGCCATGGTTTGTACAGGGGCAGGCATGTCAACCGACGGCCCAGGAGATGGCTGCGAACTTACAGCAGGAGAGGCCCCGCTGTCCTCCATGGCTTCCCCTAGAAAGGGGCCAGGAGAGCTGGGAGAGATTTCATCACCACTCCACTCTCACACGGATCACCTGGAGGAGCTTCAGAGACACCTTCCTCCTGACACACCTGTGCTCCAATGATGGGTGGGGCACTATTCCTCCCACTGACACCAATGATGGGGCACTATTCCTCCCACTGATACCAATGATGGGGCACTATTCCTCCCACTGATACCAATGATGGGGCACTATTCCTCCCACTGATAACAATGACGGGGCACTATCCCTCCCAGTGACATCAACAATGGGGCACTATTCCTTCCAGTGACACCAACAATGGGGCACTATCCCAAACACTGACACCAACGATCAGGGATAATTCCTGCTACTTTCATCAACAATGGGGCACTATTTCTCACATTGGCACCAACGATGGGGCACTATTCCTCAAACTGACACCAAAGATGGGTCACTATTCCTCCCACTGACACCAATGATAAGGCATAAAATAAGCTATGATTAAGCACCACTGAGAGCGGTGAGAAACGCGTTAGCAGTTTGCATTTTTAATCTGTTTTGTACGGACTGTATTTTCAATGAAGGAAACGACTATTCTTGGAGTGTGGCTATCCGGATCTTTATTTGCTCATAAGACATAATTCCTGCTACTGTCATCAACAATGGGGCACTATTTCTCCCATTGGCACCAACAATGGGGCACTATTCCTCAAACTTATGCCTATGATGGGGCACTATTTCACAAACTGACATCAAAGATGGAGCACTATTCCACAAACTTACAACAATGATGGGGCACTATTTCTCACATTGGCACCAACGATGGGGCACTATTTCTCAAACTAACACCAAAGATGGGGCACTATTCCACCCATTGGCGCCAACGATGAGACACTTTTCCACAAACTTATACCAATCATGGGGCACTATTCCACAACCTGACACCAATGATGGGACACTATTCTTCTGACTGACACCAACAATCGAACATTATTCCTCCCTCTAATATCAAAGATGCAATGTTCAATCCCACTGACGTCAAGAACATTTCTGCTCCCAATGTCCACAGTCCGGACCCCCTAAAGTGTGAAGGATAGTAATCTGGCCCTTTGTTTAGAGAAGGGGTCTCCAAACTTTCTAAGCAAAGGGCCAGTTTATTGTCCTTCAGATTTTAGGAGGGCCGGATTATGGCCAGTGGGAGTAGAAGGTGCCTCAGGCTTTGTGGTCAGCAGGGCTAAAATAATTACATATCAACTGTGGACAGTAGGAGGTATTAGTATTAGGGGGACAAATAATCTTCATCCTTGGTATTAGTAGGAGGAATAGTGTCCCATCATTGGTGTCAGCCGGAGGAATAGTGTCCCATCTATGGTGTCCATAGAATGAATAGTGTCCCATCTATGGTGTCCATAGAATGAATAGTGTCCCATCTACGGTGTCTATAGAATGAATAGTGTCCCATCTATGGTGTCCATAGAATGAATAGTGCTCCATCTTTGGTGTCCATAGAATGAATAGAGCTCCATCTTTGGTGTCCATAGAATGAATAGTGCTCCATCTTTGGTGTCCATAGAATGAATAGAGCTCCATCTTTGGTGTCCATAGAATGAATAGTGCTCCATCTTTGGTGTGAGTGGAAGGAATAGTGCCCCATTGTTGTTGCCAGTGGAAATGTTGCCTTGTATCAGTGGGAGGAATGGTGCCCTAAGGGCCAGATAAAGGCAGGCAAAGGGCCACATCCAGCCCACGGGCCGTAGTTTGGAGACCACTGGGTTGGAAAGTTTGGAGACCGCTGACCTAAATGATCAGGTATTGGGCCCATTGCTGCCTTAAACCCCAGGATTTGTTTACAGAAGGGCTCCCAATTTTGGTAGCCGTGTGGTCAAAAACATTTTGGACCCATCAAGGGGAACCCTCATATTTTTGGATTAGAAGGGGGTTCTTCATGTGTGAGAGGTGTGTTGGATGTTGTTCTAGTAGGGGTAATCTAAGAAAGGGGAACACATTGACATCTACACAGGGAGGAAAGATATACAGGTATACAATCAGGGATTTCATCTCGTGTGATACGAACCACATAGTGCAGTGTCTACAGTGCCCATGTGGCCTCCAGTACATCAGGTGCACCAAGAGACCTTTAAAAAGAAAACGTATATCTGAGCACATACTTAATATCACAATAGGTTATAAAAACCACACTGTTTCCCTAAACTATAAAAAAAAAAAACACAACCCGGAGTCCAGCTCACACCAGTTTTGGGCTATAAAATATGTTGGGCCGCATGTGAGAGGCTTGAATAGGGTTAAATAAACAGTTGTGCTCATAAGTTTACATACCCTGGCAGAATTTATGATTTCTTGGCCACGGAAACGTGGCCTTGGAAACGTTTCTTTCTTTGAAGCCATTTATTATCAATCAACTGTGTTTACTCTTTTTAAATCATAATGACAACAGAAACTACCCAAATGACCCTGATCAAAATTTTACATACCCCGGTGATTTTGGCCTGATAACATGCACACAGGTTGACACAAAGGGGTTTGAATGGCTATTAAAGGGAACCCTCCTCACCTGTAATCTGTTTGCTTGTAATTAGTGTGTGTGTATAAAAGGTCAATGAGTTTCTGGACTCCTGACAGATCCTTGCGTCTTTCATCCAGTGCTGCACTAACGTTTCTGGATTCTGAGTCATGGGGAAAGCAAAAGAATTGCCAAAGGATCTGCGGGAAAGGGTAGTTGAACTGTATAAAACAGGAAAGGGATATAAAAAGATATCCAAGGAATTGAGAATGCCAATCAGCGGTGTTCAAACTCTAATCTAGAAGTGGAAAATGAGGGGTTCTGTTGAAACCAAACCCCGGTCAGGTAGACCAACTAAAATTTCAGCCCCAAACAGTGCCTCCTGCCCTCCAAACCGTTCCAGCAGACCAGGAGCTAATACCAGCCCCTTTTACCCCCAAGCATCGTACACAGACAAGATGTTGGGATAAGAACCAAAGGAATGACTCTTTATTGAACAGAAATACAGATTTTATTACACTTCAAAAGTAGGTCAGTCTCCACATGAACAATAAAACCAAATATTCACCCAAAACATCACACAATGGTTTAAATAATGAGGTAGAGCTGACACAAGGCTAATCCAAGAATAAGAACCTCCAAGAGTAGGTAAAATTAGCCAACTGACAGAAACAATGGGTGACCCAATTAACAATGGGAATTCACACATAGACAATGCTTTGAATAACCAGAGATCCCAGACTGTCCCGCAACAGTATTCAAGAAGACCCGGGGCTGTCCAAATCTCATTAACCAGCTTCCTTTTCACATACATCTGTTCACTGAGAGACCATCATGGCTTCATTGACTGTTAAATGTAATAATGTCCTTTTGCCTTATAAAACAGGACATCTTCCTAAATGCTTGTATCTCCCTCAAATGCCAGGACCCATAGTCAATAGGCAAGAGGCTATCCCGCAGTCCTCTCCAAAAGCCTCTGGCCCGGTTGGGTCTGTAATACTCATTATCGAGGGGACAAGGGGCTTTGCAATGGTGTCCCCCTGGCCAGGCTACATGCTTGGATAAGGGTCTGACAGTGGCGGCTGGTGTTTTTTTTTGGGGGGGGCAACAAACAACAACCTCAAACCTCTCAGCCCCCCCCCCCACCTGCTGTCTTACCCCATCTAGGTGGCAGGTGGCGGGCAGCGGCATCGGAAAATGGGCATCGGCAGCGGGGGCATCGGGGAGTGGGCATTGGCAGCGGCTCCGTTTCCTTTCCTCTATCTCAGTGGCCGTGCACATCTCCTCCCCTCCTCCTAGGCGTCCATTAGGATCGCCTGTCCTTTCCGCCAATCGGATGATGGGTCTCACGACCCACTTCCAGATTGCCCAGGGGGGGATCAGCATTTTAGTCACCATTTTAACACACCTGGGTGGGCTCAGAGCACATTCTCTGGGACCCGAGCCCACCCCATTTTGAAGCCTATGAGAGCCTCTGGCACCAATCAGGTGCTTCAAAAAAACACCCACCTGCCACTGGATCCGGCATCCTGAAAGGGGGATGGCGCCCATGGATTCTTGGTGTGGATTCTTGGGGCAATGTCACTCTTTTTTTTTGTGTGGGGATCCCCCTTTAAAATCCCAAATTTAGGGGGAAGCAAACACTTTTTTTGTATAATATTGTATGTTTTTACCTGATTGTTTTGGTTTCTTGATGAGTACCTATGAAGTCCCTTCATTCTAATCTTAGGGATGATGGTACACATAAGTACGTTTTTACCACAAATGTGTCCATAGATCTTTTTATTACCTTTTCTGCTGAACTCTTCACTATGGGGGAAGGTATATCAGAATATAAAGGAAGGCTGGATAAAAGAAAATACGGGAGTTAGTAGAATCCGGAGGGTTGGCACCTCTATGATATGATGAGTTGATGACATTTCTCCTCTTGCAGGGAGCCGATGAAGATACTTTGATACTTGGGAACAGTCAGCGTCTGTGTAGCAACAGGAAAACCTTCACTGGCAAACGCTTGATGTGTGGCACAACATGACGGCACGTTGCCATGGAAACTTAGTCTGGCTGAGGATGGCACGTAGGCTTTGTTGTGCCAGATCCAAAATGTTTAGACTTCACTCTCTATTTCAGTGTGACACAGGTGTGCTGATGGATTTCCTTATGTCTACTGTACATAAAAGGGACCTGTGATGATGGAAATCCACAGCCTACTGGTGCCGACTTCTTCACAAAAATAATAAATCTCATGTTCATTCTTCAGCTTCAGTAATGTCTGCATTGCTGCTCCCAGCAGAAGCATGGAGGCATTGAAAACTCTTAACTTCAAGGTCAGCCACTTATAAAGTACTGAAGCCAATGGGTCAGCATGACAGCTGGACAACTAACATGTTCACAGGTAGAGTGATGGGAGCCTCTAGACCAGTGGTTCCCACCACCAGGCCATGGTCCACTGCCGGGCTGCAGCCCCCCCTCCCCCCCAGGCTTCTAGCCAGCAACAGCCACCCAGCTTCTATAGTTCCCCTGACCTCCTATAGTGGCCCACAGTGCTCCGAGGCCCCCTGTGAGTCCACAGCCTTCACAGTACCCCTCAACCTCCCACACTGCTGCCCAGCCTCCCACAAAGCACCCCAGACTGCTGCAGAGAATCCAGCAGTGCCTCCAACCTACAATAGTATCCCATAGTGGCCCACAGTACCCCCAGCCACCCTGAGAGCCTCCACTGTGCCCCCCCCAGTCTCCCACATGGATGCACAGCCCTCCACAATCCCCTGCAGGCTGCTGCAGAGCTTCCAGCCCTCTATAGTGCTCCAAACTTCCAACAGTGTCCCACAGTGACCCCCGATCTCCCACAGCGCCACTCAGCCTCCCACAGTGCCCAGCGGCCTGATACATAGTCCCCAGCCTTCCATAGTGCCCATCAGCCTCCTGTAGTGGCCCACAGTGCCCTCAGGCCCTCTGAGAGCCCTCAGCTTCCACAGTGTCCCCTAACTTCCCACAGTGCTGCCCAGTCTCCCATAGTGCCTCCTAGCCTGCTGCAGAACACCCAGACCTCAAAAGTTCCCCCCAACCTCCAACAGTGTCCTGCAGTGCCCCCAAACCTCCTATAATGGCCCAAAATACCCCCCCCCAAGCCACCCCGAGAGCTCCCACAGTGCCCCCAACCTCCCGCAATGCACTTCAGCTTGCTGCAGAGCCCTCAGCTCTCTATAATGCTCCAAACTTCCAACAGTGTCCCACAATGACCCCCAATCTCCCCCAGTGCCACCCAGCCTCCCACAGTGCCCAGATGCCTGATAAACCGCAGTGATTTTAGCAAACCTTTTCTCTCTCCACGTGCCTCGCCATGCAAACTGCCGGGGGGGGGGGGGGGGTGATGACCCGCCTTCATTACCAGCACCTGAACAATCTCAGTGTTGTAATAAAGAAATGAGCATCATCTTATTCCCAGCCTAAAAAGTATAGATAAAGTATAAATAAAGCTCCTATTGCATCAAATTTAACTTTGAGTGCAATTTTCCCCAAAAAGCACTGATCCATTCACATCAGATAAGATATGAGGGACATATTATACACCCACATTACAAATAACGGCCCCTATCTGCTATTTTACAAGAATTAAACATTTGATTTTTTTTGTTTGCAATTTTAGAAAATCAAAGTAGCTGCAGACTGGGATGGAGAAGTAACATTATATCCACTTCAGGATTTTAAACATAGGAGATACACCCTACAAAAACTTCAACAAAACCTCCTAACTGTAACATCCACTTCCTCTCCCCCAATATAAATGAATGTACATATATCATTCATATTGTTTTCACTTATGATAGATCTCCCAGAAAATTCTCCAAACTCTTATGAATGTTGGGTAAATAATTCTGGTTATAGACAGGACCTGGATCTGTACCTGCGACCTCTGCTGTGGCTGGCAGCATCCCTTCTTGCCATGCCACCTGAGATGCTAGCCAGATACCTTGGACAAGTCTTGCTTTGAACCTTGTTTCTGGTAAACCTTGAACTCTATGTTTCTTCTTTGAACTTCCTATTTAAGCCATGCCTTTGCACTTCCTCTGCCAGATTATTGTGCTCTCTCCAGCCAAAGTCTCGCTCTTGTCACTCCCGAGGTCCTCCATATCTTTATTACCACTGGTTACCATCCTTTGGCTTGCTTACTGGCTAAGCTTCTGCTTGATCCCTACCTGCTATATCTGCTACTGGACCCCATGAGCTACAGGCTCACTGCCTGGCGGGGGCAATCCTGAGGACCAGGACCTGGTACTAACACGCCGCGAAACCCATCCCCACCATCAGAAACTCTAGCGAATACCGGCTAGTACTTAGACTCCACTCCTTTGGTGAGCCTGTTTCATCTTCCAGGTTGACCTGCTTGTGTACTTATCCTGCTGGTCAGTGGGAGCCTCTCCACTGCTATTGGTCTCCCAGCCTGACCCCTGACCATGACAGATATTTTAGGAGCCCAAGGTATCAAATATCCCTTCTCCTTCTTATTAAAGATAACACCCTTATACCCCTGAGAGATCTTTTTATATTCATAAGTGGGATTCTGTTATAATAATGCACAGATAGTCCTCTATAATAAGATATTTGACATCTCCTTCAGCTAGTCCTCCTCGTCCTAAAGGACAATACCTCCTCCCTCATCAGCAGGTCGGACAACCAAATCATCTCCTTCCATTAAACTCCAAATCCCCATCCTCACCTTCCTATCCTCAGGGGTCCCTTTCACCTTCTTCTTTTCAATATCATTAATTACCTTATCCTTGAATACCGTTATACGTGGACTGGCATTATTAGAGGGAATAAATAGAGAGGCATTAGCCAAAGTGCTATGGGCAATCCCAGTGCTGCAGTCAGTTAGTATTTTGTTATTATTGGATTTTGCATAAAATGCTTCTTAATTACTAATCTGCCTGTGAATTTATGTACCTGATGAACGTCTGAAATTTGTTATGGGAGGAGCATATTTCACATCATTGCTTCATTATACACAGCAGGAAATACAGCTAGTCCTGTGAAAAACCACACTTACAGATAGTCTACACCAGTGGTGCCTTTTTTGTCGGGGGGGGGGGGGCTAACAGCTATCTCCCCCCCCGGTCAGCCGATGGCACCCCCCGCTCCGTCGGGTCACCCCCCCCCCCCGGGTCTCGCTATCAGTCGGTCATCCAGAACTTGCCCCATCTAGGCCCCGGGGGCGGGCAGCACTCATACGGGCGACGGGCTGGCGTCTCCTCCTCCTCTGCATAATGGCCGCTTCTCCTTTGTGCGTCTTCTCCCTCCTCCTCCTCCTAGGTGTCCAATAGGATCGCCTGTCCTTTTTCAGCCAATCGGGTGACGACCCGCTTCCTGATTGGCCGTGGGGAGGATCAGTGTGAAAATAGCGAATATTCATTCGCTATCGTCAAACAACTTAGTGGGTTCCTCGGAGCGCAGTGCTCTGCGCCCCCCCCCCCCCCGATCCCACCCTTTTTTGAAGCCTGTCAGACCCCTTTCACACCGAAGGCCGCCGCGCTAGTGGTAAACCGCCGATCATTTTACCTGCGCTGTGCGGGCGGGAGCGGGATGCTTTTAATCCCAAAGAAGGTGTTAACCAGGGGTTAAAAGCACCTGAAAAGCGCCACTGCCGAAGCAATTTGCGGGTGCTTCAGCAGCGCCGCTTATTAATTTCAATAGCAGGGGCGGTTTAGAAGAGGTCGGTGTATTTACCGCTCCCGCTCCGCCCCAAAGATGCTGCTTACAGCGCAGAGCCCCAGTGTGACAGCACTAGGGCTGTCACACTGGGGAGGCAGTTTACAGGCGCTTTACAGGCGCTTTTTAGCACTAAAACGCCTGTAAAGCGCCTTCAGTGTGAAAGGGGTCTTAGAGCCTCTGGTCACATGCTTCAAACCCCCCCATTGGAATCCATGGATCCAGCACCCTGTATATATATGGGGGGCCGGACGTATGGATGGGGGGGGAGCGGCTCCCATGTGCCCCTAATGGACGGGTCGCCACTGGTCTACATGTGTCATTGAGCAAATACAATGTAACAATGTATTGTCACATAGTATACAGTATACAATTCCATTCCTATGTAGATATGAAGGTGTGACCTTTGACCTGCATATGGAATCACTTAAAGAAATGTAACCCCTTCAATACTGGCCACTTTCACCCCCTTCCTGCCCAGGCCAATTCTCAGCTTTCAGCGCTCTCACACTTTGAATGACAATTACGCGGTCATGTTACACTGTACCCATATGATATTTTTTTCATTTTTTTCAAAGAAATAGAACTTTCCTTTGGTGGTATTTAATCACCGCTGGGTTTTTCTATTTTTTTTGCTAAATAAATGGAAAAAAGAGCAAAAATTTTGTAAAAAAAAAAAAAGCGCTTTTCTTATTTTCTGTTAGATTATTTATTTGCAACATTTTATTTCTTCATAAATTTAGGCCAAAATATATTCTGCTACATTTCTTTGGTGAAAATACCCCAAATCAGTGTCTATTATTTAGTCTGTAGGAAAGGTATAGAGTCCACAGACTATGGGGATATATATCTGAAAATTGATCGATCCTGATGTACTGACGGCCGATCTCATTTCTTGAGGCTCGAAAATGCCAGGACAGTACAAATAACCCCCCAAATGATCTCTTTTTGTAAAGTAGACAGTCCAAGGTATTTAGTAATAGGTATGGCAGGTTTTTTGAAGTCGCAATTTTTTTCTCACAATTTTTTAGAAAATGAAGAAAATTTTTTTTTTTTTTCACATTAATTTTTTTATACCGTTACCAGTGCAATACCGCAGGGGGTGGCGATGACCAGGGACACTTTTAAAAATATTTTTTCTTCTTTTCTTGAATTTTTCTACATATTTTTATACTGTAACCAGAGCAATACAGTAACAAATTGGGCAAGTACCAGGGTAGAAAACCCCACCCTAAACCCTACAAAGATGGACCATAATGGCCATAAAATGGAGACATATTTAAAATTTTACAAAGTTTGTTATACAATTTAAATTCATCAACAGACTAATGTCCTCTCCCCACCAAGAGGGGAGGACTCAACAATACACATAATAAAGCCTTCTGTGTGGTTAGTAAGACCTACAAGGTTTGATCGGATCGATCTGGTGTTGTCTGCACTTTTGACGCCTCGCCAAATATAATGGCTTCTTCAATGTACTTATTCCGGAGCAATATAGTGTTACCATAGTAACACTGTAACCACTCTGGGGAGTTGATCAGGATTTTTTTTTTACATACTGTCACCAGTCATTGTCCCTGATCACCGCCAACACCAGTTACTCTATATGGTGATGCTGTACTACACTGGTGACTGTATGTAAAATATATATATATATATATATATATATATATATATATATATATATATATATATATATATATATATATATAGTGAAAAAAATAAAAAAAATTATATTCTTAATTTTCCCCAAAATTGTGACAAAAAAATGACAACTTCAAAAAACTCGCCATGCCTCTTACTAAATACCTTGGACCTTGTCTACTTTCCATAAGGGGGTAATTTGGGAGATATGTGTACTGGGGGGTGATTTGGGAGATATGTGTACTGGGGGTGATTTGGGGGGTATTTGTACTGGGGGGTGATTTGGGGGGTATTTGTACTGGGGGGTGATTTGGGGGATATGTGTAATGGAGGGTGATTTGGGGGGTATTTGTACTGGGGGGTGATTTGGGGGGTATTTGTACTGGGGGGTGATTTGGGGGATATTTGTACTGGGGGATGATTTGGGGGTATGTGTACTGGGGGTGATTTGGGGGATATGTGTACTGGGGGGTGATTTGGGGGATATTTGTACTGGGGGGTGATTTGGGGGGTATTTGTACTGGGGGGTGATTTGGGGGATATGTGTACTGGGGGGTGATTTGGGGGGTATGTGTACTGGGGGGTGATTTGGGGGATATTTGTACTGGGGGTGATTTGGGGGGTATGTGTACTGGGGCGTGATTTGGGGGGTATTTGTACTGGGGGGTATTTGTACTGGGGGGTGATTTGGGGGATATTTGTACTGGGGGTGATTTGGGGGATATTTGTACTGGGGGGTGATTTGGGGGGTATGTGTACTGGGGGGTGATTTGGGGGATATGTGTACTGGAGGGTGATTTGGGGGGTATTTGTACTGGGGGGTGATTTGGGGGATATTTGTACTGGGGGGGTGATTTGGGGGTATGTGTACTGGGGGGTGATTTGGGGAGATATGTGTACTGGGGGTGATTTGGGGGATATTTGTATTGGGGGGTGATTTGGGGGGTATGTGTACTGGGGGGTGATTTGGGGGATATGTGTACTGGGGGGTGATTTGGGGGGTATGTGTACTGGGGGGTGATTTGGGGGATATTTGTACTGGGGGTGATTTGGGGGGTATGTGTACTGGGGCGTGATTTGGGGGGTATTTGTACTGGGGGGTATTTGTACTGGGGGGTGATTTGGGGGATATTTGTACTGGGGGGTGATTTGGGGGGTATGTGTACTGGGGGGTGATTTGGGGGATATGTGTACTGGGGGGTGATTTGGGGGGTGTTTGTACTGGGGGGTGATTTGGGGGATATTTGTACTGGGGAGGGGGTGATTTGGGGGGTATTTGTACTGTCCTGGCGTTTTCGAGCCTGAAGAAATGAGATCGGCCGTCAGTTCATCAGGATTGGTCGCTTGATCAGATATATATCCCATAGATAACTTTCCTACAGACTAAAAAATATACACTGATTTGGAGGATTTTCACCAAATAAATGTAGGAGAAAACATTTTGGCCTAAATTTATGAAGAACGATTATTTATTTGCAGAATGTTATAACAAACAGAAATTAAGAAAAACTTGGGGGGGGGGGATTCAAAATTTTTTTTTTTGTTTATTTACAAAAAAAAAAAACCGCCAGTGGTGATTAAACACCATCAAATGAAAGCTTTAGTTGTGTGAAAAAAAAAAATTATAAAAATGTCATATGGATACAGTGTTGCATGACAGAGTAATTATCATTCAAAGTATGGCAGAAAGCTGAAAATTGGCCTGGGCAGGAAGGGGGTGAAAGTGCCCGGTATTGAAGGGGTTAATAAACACTAAAAGGACTGAAGCACCCTTTTAACTCCTTCCTCTCCTTCTGCCCTTAGCTATTGTTTTTCTGTTGAATTTGTCTCTACTTTTTTAAATATCTAAGGTTTCTTTTGTTGTTTTTTGTTTGTTTGTTTTTTGTTTTTTTTTGTCTCTGTTGCATAAAATGTCAAAAATTAAAAAAAAAAACAAAACAAAACATTTTTTTATTTGCAAATAGCTCAATAACCATGATTATGTTTTAGCACCAAAAACATAATTTTAGTGTCATTTCTTTTTTTTATCATTCTCTATTGAATTCTAACAAAGACAGTACGAAATGTGCCAGTATAAAGTACAATAGTAAAAAAATCTATCACGGAACATCTATCACAGTGTCAAGAGTTAAGGCCGTGTGTAGACATGTGCACTGCCGAAAAAATCGTTAGTTTCCGTTTTCACTTCATTCGTTTTTTTGTTTGATTGTTTTTTTGTTTTTTTTGGGTCATTTGTTATGATCGCAATTCGTAAATTCGAATATTCGTAAATTCTTAAATTCGAAAGTCCAAAAATAAGAACGAAAATCTGAAAATTCTAAATAATAACTAACTATTAAATTATAGGTATTGGAATTTACTTTCAAATTTGGCTGCTAGTGAACGTAACGAATACGAATTTATCTGAATTTATGACTTATCCGAAATAACGAATGCTGCATCTAAACAAATGGAACGGAACGAATAAATAATAATAATAAAAAGTTTTTATTATTAGTATTATTGTTATTTATTATTATTAGATTGTTAATTTCCATTCGTTTAGATAGGGCATTCATTATTTTGGATAAAATCGTACTCGTTACATTCACTAACAGCCAAATTTGAAAGGAAATTCCAATACCTATAATTTAATAGTTAGTTATTATTTAGAATTTTCGTTCCTTTGAATTTTCTTTCTTATTTTTGAATTTTCAAGGTAACGAATTTTCGAATTTATGAATTTTCTAATTTACGAATATTCGGAAAAATTTGTTAAACATGTTAGTTATTATTTCAGATTTTCAAATTTTCGGGTTCAACAACAACAGTAGGCAGTGATGAGCCAATTGTTCGGTTTGGACCTGGGATTGGACCAAACTTTTTCTCATTCGGCCCCCTGTTTGGTCAGGAGCAGAAGATATGCAAATGCAGTATTTCTACCACCTCTATGTCCACGTGATGACCGGGTCTTTTTCTGACACTTGTTTACAAGTTTAAATCAGTATTTTTTGCTAGAAAAGTAATTAGAACCCCCAAACGTTATACAGTGAGGGGGGAAAAAGTATTTAATCGGCTGCTTATTTTGCACGCTTTCCCACCGACAAAGAAACGATCAGTCTGTAATCGTAATGGTCGGTTTATTATAACAGCAAGAGACAGAATAACAACAAAAATATCCAGAAAAACACATTTCAAAAAGGTTACAAACTGATTTGCATTTTAATGAGTGAAATAAGTACAAGATTTCTGGCTCCCAGGTGTCTTCTATACATGTAAAGAAGTGAGATTAGGAGCACTCTCTTAATGGGAGTGCTCCTAATCTCAGCTTGTTACCTGTATAGAAGACACCTGTCCATAGAAGCAATCAATCAGATTCCAATCTCTCCACCATGGCCAAGACCAAAGAGCTGTCCAAGGATGTCGGGGAGAAGATTGTAGATCTACACAAGGCTGGAATGGGCTACAAGACCATCGCCAAGCAGCTTGGTGAGAGGGTGACAACAGTTGGTGGGATTTTTCACAAATGGAGGAAACACAAAATAACGATCGATCTCCCTCGGTCTGGGGCTCCATACAAGATCTCACCTCGTGGAGGTTCAATGATCATGAGAACGGTGAGGAATCAGCCCAGAACTACACAGGAGACTCTTGTCACTGATCTCAGCTGGGACCATAGTCACCAAGAAAACAATCGGTAACACACTACACCGTGATCGACTGAAATCCTGCAGCCCCCGCAAGGTCCCCCTGATCAGGAAATCACATGTACAGGTCCGTCTGAAGATTACTAATGAACGTCTGAATGATTCCGAGGAGAACTGGGGGAAAGTGTTGTGGTCAGAGGAGACCAAAATCGAGATCTTTGGCATCAACTCAACTCGCTGTGTTTGGAGGAGGAGGAGGAATGCTGCCTATGACCCCAAGAACACCATCCCCCACTGTCATACATGGAGGTCCTATGACCCCAAGAACACCATCCCCCACCGTCATACATGGAGGTCCTATGACCCCAAGAACACCATCCCCCACCGTCATACATGGAGGTCCTATGACCCCAAGAACACCATCCCCCACCGTCATACATGGAGGTCCTATGACCCCAAGAACACCATCCCCCACCGTCATACATGGAGGTCCTATGACCCCAAGAACACCATCCCCCACCGTCATACATGGAGGTCCTATGACCCCAAGAACACCATCCCCCACCGTCATACATGGAGGTGGAAACATTATGCTTTGGGGGTGTTTTTCTGCTAAGGGGACAGGAGAACTTCACCGCATCAAAGGGTCGATGGACGGGGCCATGTACGTCAAATCTTGGAGGAGAACCTTCTTCCCTCAGCCAGAACACTGAAGATGGGTCATGGATGGGTCTTCCAGCATGACAATGACCCAAAACACATGACCAAGGCAACAAAGGAGGGGCTCAAGAAGAAGCACATGAAGGTCCTGGAGTGGCCTAGCCAGTCTCCAGACCTTAATCCTATAGAAAATATGTGGAGGGAGCTGAAGGTTCGAGTTATCAAACGTCAGCCTGGAAACCTTAATGACTTGAAGAGGATCTGCAAAGAGGACAAAATCCCTCCTGAGATGTGAGCAAACCTGGAGGCCAACTCCAAGAAACGTCTGACCTCTGTGATCGCCAACAAGGGTTTCTCCAGTCATGTTTTGTGAAGGGGGTCAAATACTTATTTAATTAAAATGCAAATAAATATATAACTTTTTTGAAATGCGTTTTTCTGGATATTTTTGATGTTATTCTGTCTCTCACTGTTATAATAAACTGATCATTAAAATTATAGACTGATCGTTTCTTTGTCAGTGGGCAAACCTACAAAATCAGCAGCCAATCAAATACTTTTTTTCCCTCACTGTATATATATATATATATATATATATATATATATATATATATATATATATATTTTTTTTTTTAACAGAGACCCTAGAGAATAAAATGACCCCAAATCTCTCCTCTGGGCTCCAATGCAGCTGGGCAGACACAGATCGGTTCCGATCAGCTGCTTCCCTGGCAGGTAAACAAAGAGGCAGAACCAGAAGTGAACAAATCCTCGTCGCTTGCGGTTTCCGAGGTCACAAAGAGGGAGGAACAACGTCAGTGTAGTGCCGCCTTTGCCATTGGTCGCATCGCTCCGGGGCTCCATGATTGGACTGCAGAGCCTGGGAAAGGTGGTGGTGGGAGGGGGGGGGACTCCCTTCCGCTGCCCTCAGAAGGGATTGAGCGGCTGTTCAACCACTCGCATTACTGCTGGTAAAGAGGTAATCGCCAGCAGGTGCAGGCATCATCCTGGTACAACCACATCAACATGAGGATATGCCGTCATACGGGTGGGAAGTAGACATGTGCACTGCCGAAAAGTTTGTTTGTTTTCATTTCATTCATATTTTTTTTTTTTTTTTTTTTTTTTTTTTTAGTTTTTTGGGTCATTCGTTATGATTGAAATTCTAAAATTCGAAAATTTGAAAATTCAGAAATTTGAAAATATGAACATTTGAAAATCCGAAAATAAGAAAGAAAATTCAAAAGAACGAAAATTCGAAATAATAACTAACTAACTAATAATAAATAACTATTAAATTATAGATATTGGAATTTCCTTTCAAATTCGGCTGTTAGTCAATGTAACAAATACAAGTTTATACAAAGTTTTGAATTATCCAAAATAACGAATGCCGCATCTAAACAAATGGAACGGAATTATTTATTAATAATAATGATAATAATAATAAAAAGGTTTTGTTATTATTATTACTATTGTTATTTATTATTATTAATTTGTTAGGTTCCATTCGTTTAGATGTGGCATTCGCTATTTCGGATAATTTTTAACTTTGGATAAATTTGTATTTGTTAGTTCTCTTACAGCCAAATTTGAAAAGAAATCCCAAAACCTATAATTTAATAGTTAGTAATAGTTAAGTTATTATTAGTTAGTTATTTCAGATTTTTGATTTTTCCGATTTTCGTTCTTTTGAATCCTCATTCTTATTTTTCGAATTTTCGGATTTTAGAATTTCAGAATTTCCGACATTTTGGATTTTCGGATTTTAGAAATTTGAATATTCTAATTTATGAATTTACAAATTTTCGAATATTCAAATTTACAAATATTCGGAAAAATTCGTTAAACGGGTTTTCGTTAATTCGGATATTTCCGAATGAATGAATTTGTCGAAATTCATTAAAAACCGAATTCAGAATGAAACAAATTGCACACGTCTTGTGGGAAGTGGTTAAATATTCTGGTATGTATTTTTGGGGGGACTTAAACTTTAGGGGGCAAATTTTTCTTTCTCATTAATGCTGTAGGATGTATTACAGCAAAATTGACAAAAAATGATACATGTAGTCTACAAACTCTGGGATAGATTTAGGGACTTTTTAGAGGATTTTTTGTGACTCAGACAGTAAATTGTACATTCTTCCCGGCCGTCCTATTGGGCAGAACCGTTATTCCTGGTCACCTCGATGTGAGCGACGTTTAGGATAGATTGTATCCAATAAAAAGCCTGAAATGAATAAAGTGCTACATTGTTTCATTACATAGAACTTTCCTATCCAGGTGACAAAATAACTGATAAAAGCTGAATCTCATTTAATTCACATTACATTCCGACCCCCAGAGGAGACATTCAGATTGAAGTCTAATAAATAAAAGCAACATAACTTTGTTTTTTTATTTCATCAGGTTTAAAGTGAAAGTAGAATTTATTGTCTGAGTTATTATTGCAGCTTTGATTATACAGTGCCTTGAAAAAGTATTCATACCCCTTGAAATTTCCCACATTTTGTCATGTTACAACCAAAAACGTAAATGTATTTTATTGGGACATAATTTTGAAGTGGAAGGAAAATGATAAATGATACAAATAAATATGTGAAAAGTGTGTGTGTGTGTGGGGGGGGGGGCATTTGTATTCAGCCCCCTTTACTCCGATACCCCTAACTAAAATCTAGTGGAACCAATTGCCTTCAGAAGTCACCTAATTAGTAAATAGAGTCCACCTGTGTGTCATGTAATCTCAGTATAAATACAGCTGTTCTGTGAAGTCCTCAGAGGTTTGTTAGAGAACCTTAGTGAACAAACAGCATCATGAAGGCCAAGGAACACACTAGACAGGTCAGGGATAAAGTTGTGGAGAAGTATAAAGCAGGGTTAGGTTATAAAAAAATCTCCCAAGCTTTGACCATCTCACGGAGCTCTGTTCAATCCATCATCGGAAAATGGAAAGAGTATGGCACAACTGCAAACCTACCAAGACATGGCCGTCCACCTAAACTGACCGGCCAGGCAAGGAGAGCATTCATCAGAGAAGAGCCAAGAGGTCCTGGGTAACTCTGGAGGAGCTGCAGAGATCCACAGCTCAGGTGGGAGAATCTGTCCACAGGACAACTATTAGTCGTGTTCTCCACAAATCTGCCCTTTATGGAAGAGTGACAAGAAGAAAGACATTGGTGAAAGAAAGTCATAAGAAGTCCTGTTTGTAGTTTGTGAGAAGCCATGTGGAGGACACAGCAAACATGTGGAAGAAGGTGATCTGGTCAGAGGAGACCAAAATTCAACTTTATGGCCTAAAAGTAAAACGCTATGTGTGGAGGAAAACTAACACTGCACATCACCCTGAACACACCATCCCCACCGTGAAACATGGTGGTGGCAGCATCATGTGGTGGGGATGTTTTTCTTCAGCAGGGACAGGGAAGCTGGTCAGAGTTGATGGGAAGATGGATGGAGACAAATACAGGACAATCTTTGAAGAAAACCTGTTAGAGTCTGCAAAAGACTTGAGACTGGGACGGAGGTTCACCTTCCAGCAGGACAACGATGTTAGGATCAACTCTTAAATAAGTTGCTTTAAGTTTATATTGCTTTGTCAAATTATTGCTTCTATAAGAATAATGACACGGAGTCACATATGTCTGTGTCACAGTCCGGAGCAAGAGAGAACTGCTGCCTTTACTCTTTCAAAGGCCTTTTATACAAGCAGTAATCTTATCGGCATTACCAAATGAGGTTAAGGTACAAAGAGTTTCTCATCAGCGAACATGTAATGATTATTCAGCAGTTGCAAATTCCATCTAGATACAGATTGATACGTACACAGAAGAGAAAAGCACAAACAATTTAAATAGAACAATTGATACGTACATAGGTAAGAAAGGAGCACAAACAATTTAAATAGAACAATTGATACGTACACAGGTAAGAAAGGAGCACAAACAATTTAAATAGAACAATTGATACGTACACAGGTAAGAAAGGAGCACAAACAATTTAAATAGAACAATTGATACGTACACAATTACAGTGGAACTCTAAGTCATTATTTCAACCCTATAGATAAAATAAGTGCAGCGCAAAGAAATAATCACAGAGTAATAAATAATCTAATCAAACTTATAGAAATAAAAAAAGTCCTTAAGGAATAGTAAAATGGCAGATGGCTCTCTTCTGGGGAAACTCATATAAGGCTCTAATCCAAGCGGTAAGTGTGGAAAGAGATTGTGCTTACCAGATCCAGTTGACCCCTTGATTATAGGGGGTCCAAAAAAGCATGAAAGGGTCCGTGGCAGACTGCTGGGCTAGCTGTCATCTGCAGCGATCTCCTCAGGTCTGTAGTATGAGGCTGATGTGCCGCTGTATACTCTCTCTCTCAATGTAGCGATATCCTTTTGCTTTCACTGACCAGTGTTGTCTGTGTTTCTCTGCCTGAGAAACACAGACAACACTGGTCAGTGAAAGCAAAAGGATATCGCTACATTGAGAGAGAGAGTATACAGCGGCACATCAGCCTCATACTACAGACCTGAGGAGATCGCTGCAGATGACAGCTAGCCCAGCAGTCTGCCACGGACCCTTTCATGCTTTTTTGGACCCCCTATAATCAAGGGGTCAACTGGATCTGGTAAGCACAATCTCTTTCCACACTTACCGCTTGGATTAGAGCCTTATATGAGTTTCCCCAGAAGAGAGCCATCTGCCATTTTACTATTCCTTAAGGACTTTTTTTATTTCTATAAGTTTGATTAGATTATTTATTACTCTGTGATTATCTCTTTGCGCTGCACTTATTTTATCTATTGTATGTCACTGAGGTTGGTGTTATCCTCCTAGTGTTCAGCTTGCATATTTTATTTTTTATTTGGTTTGCGCTGATTGCCTTTTATTTCATCTATTATTTCAACCCTATCAATTTCCCCCTTTGACATCATCCTCTCCCTCCCCCTGGGTCCTCATGAATAAGTTCTAGTCAGTTTTTCCCCAGAGTCCTTTCCCTGACCGCGAGTTGTCAGAGGGGTAGAACCCATCCCCCTAGGTATTACCAACATCTTAAAATTCAAGAAGAGGAGTTTTATAGGAGTAGGGTGATGTCAATACACATTTATTGGTATGCCCTGTCTATTCTCCTAATTTTCCTATTTATTTTCCTGTATACACATATATTTGTGATTGTAAGTGATATTAATATTAGAATAATAATTACCATTGGACTTAACAACCAGTGAAAGGTATTGGTTGCTGTAGAAGACATTCCACTAAATATATCCCACCAATGTGGTGCAGTATCCTGTTGTATCTGTGAGGAAAGATGTACTAGTCTACCTTTGTCAATAATTGCGGATACAATGTTATTCTGTAGGGTATGTTCTAGTGTTAATTACCTACATTATAATCCTTATTCATCTCATATCCTGAATCATTTGCTACTTTAGGATCATCTATAGCCCATTCGAAAGTTGTTGTTTCTTCTACTTCAAGTACATTAATACCAGGAATCCATGCATATATTTGTAAAACAACAATCTTCAACAAAAAATATGTAAGTAGATATTTCATCATGTTGTTTTCTCGGGTTGTTTCTTGCAATGTGATGCGTGTATCCAGGTAGGTTTTCCTTCCAGCTTTACTGAGGTGGCTGTGGTTAAGAGTACTTGGTAAGGACCTTCAAACCTGGGTTCCAATGTCTTTCTGGTGTGTTTCTTTACATATACATAATCCCCTGGTAGCAGCGTATGTGTACCTGTTATTGAATTAGGGTCTGGAAGAGAAGAATACACACTTTTGTGGATCTTAGTTAGACGTTGTTGTAATTGTATCACATATGCAGTCAAACTATCACATTGCAATTGCATACTCTGTGGAAAGTATAAACCTAATGTAGGTGCATTCCCAAAAAGTATTTCGTATGGGGATAATCCTGTTTTTCCTGTTGGAGTGTACCTTATAGAGAATAAAGCCAGAGGCAGGCATTCTGGCCAAGGCTTGTTTTTGTATTTTTAACTTTATTGTCCCATTTACTCTCTCCACTGATCCTGAACTCTGTGGGTGGTAAGGGGTGTGAAAACTTTGTTGAACCCCTAACATGGTCATCACATTCTGCATGATTTCTCCTGTAAAGTGTGTCCCCCTATCTGATTCTATGGTTTCAGGAAGACCAAAGCTAGGTATTAACTCAGTGATCAGTTTCTTGGCTGTGGCTTTAGTTGTAGCTGATTTTACTGGATAACTTTCGGGCCAACTTGAGAATAAATCGATACACACGAGGACAAATTCAAAGGGGCCGCTCTTAGGCATTTGTATGTAATCAATTTGCAGTCTCTGGAAGGGGTATTGGGCCCGGACCTGGTGTTTTCGTGGGGTTTTCACTTTCTGTCCTGGGTTATTCAGGAGACAGATTTGGCAGGCTGCACAGTAGTTTCTTGCAGTGCTACTGAATCCAGGGGCGAGCCATCCTTGGTTCACAATCCTATACATGGAATTGGAACTGACGTGTGTGGGTAGGTGAACTGCCGCTGCCATTGCTGGGTACAGAGAGGCAGGTAGGCATATTTTGCCCCCTTCCCTCCATACATTGTCAAGGTCTGGTGCTGCTCCCATTCTGACCCACTTATCTTTCTCGCTCTCCCCTGCTTGCTCCTGTAATTTACTCAGCTGCTGCCATGTTGGTTCTGGGATACTACCTCTACCGCTGCTAAGGTCTCAGGGCTTCCTTCCCCTAGAGCTGCCTGTTTTGCAGTCAAATCTGCAAATGCATTTCCTTTTGCCTCAATTGTTTTTGCGCTCGTGTGTGCCGCTATCTTCATGATGGCCACTCGTTTAACCTTTTGAAGATTGTTCAGGACTCTCTTAATCCCTTCTCCATGTTTTACAGGTGTACCTGCTGCTGTCAGATAACCTCTAGCCCTCCATATGTGGCCATAATCGTGCGCTACACCATAAGCGTAGGCAGAGTCAGTGTAAATATTCCCTTCTCATTCTTTTAAGTATTCTAGGGCTTGTTCTAAAGCTTTTAATTCTGCTTCCTGTGCTGACATGTGGGCTGGTAAGGCCTGTGCTTCAATTACCTGCGTATCAGTCACTACAGCATACCCTGTGTGATATTTACCCTTGTCATCAGCAAACCTACTGCCATCTATGTACAAAGTGTGCTCAGCGTTTAAAATTGGTGTATCTGTAACGTGTGGGAATCCCATTGTCTCCTGTTCCATGAGCTGAAAACAATCGTGTTCATCTACTTCTTTAAACAAAAGAGTGTCAGTGTCCTCATTTCTTTTCTCACTAGTACTATTAGCACTATCATTCCCCCTTGCCAAATCTGGTGACTGAAGAGGCAAAAAGGTGGCCAAATTTAAGGTTGTACAGCGCTGAAAAGTGACATTTGGAGGTAAGAGTAAAGTACACTGTAACCTAAATTGCCTAGCCATTGAAATGTGTTTGGGCTGTACCTGAGACAAGATTGCATGTATGTCATGTGTGGTATGCACTACGACTGGATTGTCTAGAACAATCTCTGATGACTTATCTATGATAATTGACACTGCAGCTACCGCCCGTACACAGGACGGTGAACCTCTAGATACTGGATCTAATGCTGCTGAAAAGTAAGCGACTGGTCTTTGTTTTACATGTGCTTGTGTCAGAACACCTGTGGCGTGTCCAGTGATCTCAGCAACGTACAGATTAAATATCTAAGTATAATCTAAAGTGATAAACGACTCATAAGCTACTTCTGTAAGCATATACGGTACAATTTTCAAACAATCGTATAATGGCTGCATCAAAGCGCTAGCATGTGGTATCCATTGTCTACAATATGACACAATGCCTAAAAACATACGTAATTGTTTGAAATTCCGTGGGGGTAACATTCCCTTTATCACTTGAACCCTTTCCTCAGTGAGATGCCTTGTACCCTGTGATATACAATGTCCCAAAAAGATAACTTTTTCCTGGCACACCTGCAACTTTTTCTTATTAACCTTACAACCCTTTTCTGCCAAAAATCGCAACAAATTAAGGGTGGTGTGCAAGCTTTCAGTCTTTCACTTATCTGTGGAATTAATCCTTCCATAAACTGTCTATTGAAGGCTCGGATCGTGACTGGCAGAGCCAAATCCAATCCCTCATCTGCCATCATACTTTCCATAGATAAGTAAAATTCTGATACAGTCTGTCCTGGCATTTGTTTCATGGGTGATATTGACCCCCTCTCCTGTTGTTTTGCCTGACAGAAAGCTTCTAATCTAGCAATAAAAGGGGCCCTTGAGTCTATGTGTCTGACTTGTCCTGTCTCCAGATTGCCATCCCCCTCAGCTCCGTCTGCAGGTCAGTCATAAACTGGTTAAACAGGGTCAGAGTCATTTTATGTCTGCATAATCCTCCCCATCCTGCCAGGTCACTTCATGTGTATTCATTAACTGTGTCACAAATCTACAGAAAGCAGCTGGCTTTGCTACCGGGTCTGGGGCGCTCTGTATTAATGCCATAAGGGTGTCTGCCGACCATGGTGCCCAAGTCCTTATTTGCATTCTACGAGTGACAGTAGGCGGGGCATTTGGATGGGCTGCTTGTCCAAATTCTGGATTGTTTACCTGAACAATGCGTGTATCAGTGCGTACGGGAGCTACAGTTTCTGGATGAGGTTTTTGTGCCCCACAATGCACACATTCTACTGCCCATTCTGGGTTTTGTGCTCCACAATCCTGACAAACCCATCCTCTCCCCTCAAGTACAGGATATATCTTGTGTGGTTTGCGTTCTATGTCAGTGTATGGGGGTGGGATGGCTGAGCTGGGAGCCTCGACATTTTTTGTTCTTCTATCTTTCATATCCCAACCATCACAATCTGGATTATATTTCCACCCCTCTTCTTTCGCTCTATTTGAGACCTTAATTAAGCATTGAATCTGACGCATCCATTGCTTCTCTAACACCTCTCCTTGTCTGTCCCTTTTTATTTCACTCCATACATCCGAGTCTAAGCCCGCTGCTCCTTTCACCCTAAATTTACGAAGGACATCCTTTAAGTCCTGTGCTTCGGTTTTCCCATAAATGTTCCTAATTATCTGTGGCACCGTATAGTGCGCCACAATTCCCTGACGGGGTTTTGTGTTCCTCTGGCCCATTCTAACAGTCCTGCCTAGGTAGCGTGTGGGACACTTAGTGTACAATATAATGCGGCTACAACATATACAAGAATGAATAATTACTTTATATGCTAGCCCAATAACAAACCAGCTAAGTTACACTAGTTCCTCGTTGCCTTCCTCCTAGGGTGCTAGAATACTAAAAACCTCTCCGGAATGAGATTTCTGAAATCGAATTACTTTATATGCTAGCCCAATAACAAATAATTACTTTATATGCTAGCCCAATAACAAACCAGAATGCGGCTACAACATATACAAAAATGCGGCTACAACATATACAAGCATTCCTTTAAGTGGCCAGGTATCCGACTAGATCTCCGGACTTTATGGAGACCTTATTCCCCCCCCGTATCTGGGATCCCTCTCATGCACTCTTATCCCTGCTTTATGGAGCAGACAGGGCTTATACTCTCAACCCGTCTATGGTTTATGAGTTAGATGTGAGGTTAAGCATAAGCGTCAGACCCCCAAGCTCACAAGCCCTCAAGTTCCCAATCATGTGAGGTAAGGCGCATTCCGTTGCTTAGTTCGGCAATCCCCTTCTAACTCATACCATCCTTGACAAGGCTCATTCACTTTCTCAACAAGACAGACAAGACAGACACAGACAACAAAACAAACAAATAATTCCAGCAATATAAACTAAAATATGCAGTAATTCTAGACTCACCACTACAGAGGCTGGTGTTTTAAAACCAGGAGAACCGTAACTGACAGAACGGATAGGCACAAATCAGGGGAGCACAGAATATAAGAAAAATAAAGCTTTTTCTTACCTAGCCAGGTTTTTTGATCTGTGGTTCCCGGAATGCCTGTCCTTTCGTTCCGTCAGCGTAGCTCAGCCACCTCTTGTAGCAACTTGGTGGGTCCCTGTTCGGGCGCCAAATGTTAGGATCAACTCTTAAATAAGTTGCTTTAAGTTTATATTGCTTTGTCAAATTATTGCTTCTATAAGAATAATGACACGGAGTCACATATGTCTGTGTCACAGTCCGGAGCAAGAGAGAACTGCTGCCTTTACTCTTTCAAAGGCCTTTTATACAAGCAGTAATCTTATCGGCATTACCAAATGAGGTTAAGGTACAAAGAGTTTCTCATCAGCGAACATGTAATGATTATTCAGCAGTTGCAAATTCCATCTAGATACAGATTGATACGTACACAGAAGAGAAAAGCACAAACAATTTAAATAGAACAATTGATACGTACATAGGTAAGAAAGGAGCACAAACAATTTAAATAGAACAATTGATACGTACACAGGTAAGAAAGGAGCACAAACAATTTAAATAGAACAATTGATACGTACACAATTACAGTGGAACTCTAAGTCATTATTTCAACCCTATCAACGACCCGAAACATCCAGCCAGAGCTACAATGGAATGGTTTAGATCAAAGCATATTCATGTGTTAGAATGGCCCAGTCACAGTCCAGACCTAAATCACATTGAGAATCTGTGGCAAGACTTGAAAATTGCTGTTCACAGACGCTCTCCATCCAATCTGACCGAGCTCGAGATATTTTACAAAGAAGAATGGGCAGAAATGTCCTCTCTAGATGTGCAAAGCTGGTAGAGACATCCCCAAAAAGACTTGTAGAAAAAGGGGGTTCTACAAAGTATTGACTCCGGGGGGGCGCCATACAAATGCCCCCCCCCACACTTTTCACATATTTATTTGTATCATTTATCATTTTCCTTCCACTTCACAATTATGTGACACTTTGTGTTGGTCTATCACATAAAATCCCAATAAAATACATTCATGTTTTTGGTTGTAACAAAATGTGGGAAATTTTAAGTGGTATGAATACTTTTTCAAGCCACTGTAAAGTGATGCTAAACTTTCGGGGGGGTTTTGTTTGTTTTTTAAGTGATTGTAAACCTTTTTTTTTTTTTTAATAGAAATGTTATACTTACCTGCTCTGTGTAATAGTTTTGCACAGAGCAGCCCCGATCCTCCTCTTCTTAGGTCCCCCGCCAGTGCTCCTGGCTCCTCCTCTTCTCGGCGTGCCGCCATAGGAAACCACTACCTATTGGGACACACCTGTGGGCTCTATCCCAAGCTGAGCTGTCTGCATCCATAGACTTGCCTCCACTCCCTTATCACAGAATTTGATTGACAGCCAATGGCTCCCGCTGCTATCAATGTGCCCTGTGAGGAGGGAGAGAGCAGAGAGAGCCATTGCTTTCATGCACAGTGCTGGATCGAGATCGATCTCAGGTAAGTATGGTGTTGGGGGGAGAACAGAAGCTTTTTTACCAGTGGTGGCACGTAATGCAGGGCGCAGGGGCGCCGTATCCCTATCCATGCGCCTGGCCCCCAAATCTACATGCGGGCCCCGGACGCATAGATTCCAATGGGCTTTTTTTTTAGCACATGATTATATGTATAGCGCTGCACTTTGTTTATCTATTTTTCTGCACTGTAGGTGGTGCACAACCATAGGGGCAGTTCAGAGGGAGAAGAAGTCAGGAGAAACATGGTTCCCCTATGGTTTCCTGGGTCACTGGGGAAGTGATTCAGCAGCCCATGTGACTCTGGTGGCCATCTTGGGCCAGGCAGAGTCTATTTAAATTATTGTGTGTGTGTCACCGGCGCAAAACCCCTAATTCCTCCAAGACTCTTTCAACTGTATGTATCAGGGTTGCTGCATTCAAATAAGACCCTTCATTAAGATGGGCTAGAAATGCTAATTGGTGTGTGTGAATGCGCTACTCCCATAATTAACCACCACTTACAATGTTCTTTTTCTATTAATCCAAATAATCACTTGTAAATATTCTCATGTGCATATACTTAAGACTTTAAATCAAAAAAATATAACCATATATTATTCAATACATGAAAAAAGTCCTTCAAACGTGCTGCAAAATCTTGTAACAATTAATGTGACTGGCGTGCTCCTATGTTCCTTCAGTAATCATATGTGACTGAGTGAGACACCTCCACCATTCAGATTGGCCACTCACCAGATGCTTAATTAAAGATGCGCCTTTGGTTCATTCAAGGGATAACCACTCCACCTAAGCAACACTCCTCACCGGCTAAAACTTGGACTCTAGTATTCCTCATAGGAAAGCATAGGGACAAAAAACGATCATAGCGCAATATGTTTGAACTATTTATTTTAAAAATCCAAAGAAAGAATATCCACTCACATTTAAAAGTGCCCTTGAGCCGGCACGAAGCTTATCCAGCAGTTATGGACGGGTATTGGGCTGTTTGCATGGTCCGCCTGGTAGTAATGTGCGGCCTCCACGCTCGGCTTGCGCTCCAAGCCTCGTTCCCGTTCACGTCCGGTCACCTGATGCAAAAAAACTCCCAGCAGCCTCTACGCGTTTCGCATCATAGAATGCGTCATCAGGAACGCGTAGAGGCTGCTGGGAGTTTTTTTGCATCAGGTGACCGGACGTGAACGGGAACGAGGCTTGGAGCGCAATTACTGATTACTGAAGGAACATAGGAGCACGCCAGTCACAATAATTGTTACAAGATTTTGCAGCACGTTTGAAGGACTTTTTTCATGTATTGAATAATATATGGTTATATTTTTTTGATTTAAAGTCTTAAGTATATGCACATGAGAATATTTACAAGTGATTATTTGGATTAATAGAAAAAGAACATTGTAAGTGATGGTTAATTATGGGAGTAGCGCATTCACACACACCAATTAGAGTCTATTTAAAGGTTTCCTGGGTTTGGTGTGCATTTAGCATGTGAACAGTGTAAGGACAGGTCACCCGTCTGTCAGGGACAGTATTAGTCGTAGGGAAAAGTTCCAGACGAATAGGGAAAGCTTGTGGATTTGCTTGTCTTCATGGAAACCTCCCCACGTGGGCTAGGACTGGCGCATTCTGCCCCTCCAGACAGACGCTGTCAGCTCTGCTGAGACCTGCTCTGCTACACGCTGCTGTCACCCGGGAGTGTTCCCGGTTGGGCTGCTTTCCGCCAGGCTTGCTGTGAACTATTTTAACTTGACTTCAATACAAGTTATTTCAATTGCATCTGCACTCTGTGTGTGTTATTTCCGCTGCACAAGGCCGTCTTTAATATTGATTCGACCCTGGGCTCTATTGAGGAGCCCCAGGGGCCCCTGGACTGGGAGTAGCAATCTCTCTATGGAGGGGCCCCTGGACTGGGGGTAGCAATCTCTCTTTGGAATGGCCCCTGGACTGGTGGTTGCAATCTCTCTATGGAAGGGCCCCTGGACTTGGGGTAGCAATCTCTCTTTGGAAGGGCCCCTGGACTGGTGGTTGCAATCTCTCTATGAAGGGGCCCCTGGGATGGAGGTTGCAATCTCTCTATGGAGGGGCCCCTGGACTGGAGGTAGCAATCTCTCTTTGGAGGGGCCCCTGGACTGGAGGTTGCAATCTCTCTATGGAGGGGCCCCTGGACTGGGGGTAGCAATCTCTCTTTGGAATGGCCCCTGGACTGCTGGTTGCAATCTCCAGTCCAGGGACTCCATAGGAAGACTGCCACCTCCGGTTTAGGAGCCAATGCCCTTCCATAGAGAGACTAATATCTCCAGTCCAGGGGCCCCTCCTATTGTAGGGTCACATTTGAATGGAAAGCCCCTTAGAAAGCAAGTCAGTGCAGACCACAGTGACCGTAGTGCAGGAACACTGTGCTCCCCCACTACCCCCCGCAGTGTTCAGGTTAAGGTGCCCGCCCGGGGTGTGCCCTCTATGTGGTTTCACCTGAGCTGTCTCAGTTGATCCCAGTCCGGCCCCTCCCCTCCCCTCCTCCTCCTCCACCACAGCAGGCAGGTGTCAGTCAGGTCTGCCAGTATGGGCACATGGTGTCATGGGGGTCTTGTTGTGTGATGAAGGAATTGGACACTATCACAGTAGGGCATGGGGGGGAGGGGGCAGCCATTTAACGGATGGCCCAAGTGAAGCTGTGCAAGTGAAGCTGTGCAGGGAGAGGCAGAGGACAGATTACTCCGACTGACCCTTCCATGGCCGATGCCGGAAACCCTGGACAGCATGGGCTGAAGGGGCAGCTGCTTTGAGCTCCACAATAAAGACTGGGCCCAGGGCAGCTGCCCCTTTTGCCTTGCGCTAAAGACGGCCCTGCTGCCACACCACACTGCACCCACCCACAAGCATGTGAGCTGCTCTTCTTTGGCCATGCCTGACAAACTATTGCTAGTCCTGAGATGACCAGGGAGATGACCAGGGGAGTGACGTCACAGCTCTCCTGGTTACCGACACAGCCTGTTCCAATGCTAGGTGTCAAGTAGCAAGGAGATGAGAGGGAGTACAGGTACTGGTGTATAAGGGGGCTCAGGGAATGTCTTTTGCGGAGACGCTGTCACTGAACCCCCATATACCCCATTACCTGTGTTCCCTCTCAGTTCCTTGCTCCTCAACACCCATTATAGGAATTGTCTGTGAAGGCGAGCTTTGGGAACGTTGACTCTCCTGGTCATCTCAGGGCTAGCAATTGGTTGCCATGCATTGCCGAAGGGGAGTTCAAGGGATTGTAGGAAACAGAGCTAGACCTACACCTGCTCATTTTCTCCGTTCAGGAGCTCAGGTCTGTAACCGATGGACTCCTCAGCCATCCATGGCGATGAACGTTACATTTGTCTTCTCAGAGAGCTTTCAGATGCATTAGAACACACCCAGATTCGGATTCCAATTAGTTTTGATTTATTAGAAGTAAATTAGAATAATTGATGTGTCTGGGCCATCATGGCCATTAATCGGAACGCCGCAAAGGCCGCCTGAGCCCTGCGAGATGCGTTTGGTCTTAAGCCGTACTCGCAGAATCACCGGGGCACTTTCACCTATCATTGGCTCACATTGATTTCTGCAGGAAAAGCCATTCTTCATCTGTCTATAAAGTAGGCGTCCTTTATTAAGCTATTGATGGCAATATTTGTGATATATGTGGGGAGCGGCTGGCACCTTGTTTGTGATCACCAGTGCGAGCCCCATCCTCCGATAATGAGGGGAGCTGACTAGAGAATCGCTTTATGAGATGAACATTTGTTGGTTCGTAAGGTGGCATGGCGGCGGACAAGGCATGGACGGGGCGTAAACCAGCACAGTGCCACAGTAGTGGGGGGGGGGGTTATTTCCCCCACTTCCTAAAAACATACTAATCACCAACTCATCAAATCAGCCCATAAGTGTATATATAGCCCCAAATATTTCATTTTTAATTTTGACAGAGTAGGGAAGGGTTAAATCTGAACTCCAGGATAATGAATCCATCAGTCATGTGTCTTCTTCTGGAATGTCTGTGATCTTTGTGTATTTCTTCCAGATCTGTGCAGTAATCCAGTGTGAGACTTCCTGTAATAAAGACCGCCCACTGCTGCTCCCTCTCCTTGTGCAGGTGGACTGGTCTTGTCTCCGCCCCCTCCTGTAGTTTTCTGCAGGCAGCCTGTCGTAGGTGGAGCCTTCTGGGCCCCTCCCACAACTCCTGCTCGCTCTCCTTGTGCAGGGTGACTGGTCTTGTCTCCGCCCCCTCCTGTAGTTTTCTGTAGTGGGTGGAGCCTGCTGGGTCCCTCCTACAGCTCTGCTCTCTCTCCTTGGGCAGGGTGACTGGTCTTGTCTTCGCCCCCTCCTGTCGTTACCTGTAGTAGGTGGAGCCCGCTGGACCCCTTCCATAGCTCTGCTCTCTCTCCTTGTGCAGGAGGACTGGTCTTGTCTCCGCCCCCCTCCTGTAGTTTTCTGTAGTGGGTGGAGCCTGCTGGGCAGATAGAATCCACAACTCTGCTCTCTCTCTCCTTGTGCAGGTGAGGCTGGTCTTGTCTCCGCCCCCTCCTGTAGCTTTCTGTAGTGGGTGGAGCCTGCTGGGCAGATAAATTACACAGCCCCACCACAGCTAACTATTGTAAAAAGGTACAGCAGGGAACTGAGGACAGGCAGCAGTATGGAGGGAGGCTTAGCGCCAGAGGTCCATGTGGGCCATGAGTTGGTCTGCCTACTTAAAGGGAAGTATGTGCAGGCCTTAGAGAGATGTTGATAAGTGAGCCACAGGGGCTGCTGAGGAGCCAAGGATGGGACCTGCTGGGGGAGGTGCTATAAGGATGTGAGTCATGGAGACTCGCACTTTCCCTAGCGTTTGGTTATTGTAAGTGTGGGAGGAAATGCTCCCTAGCAGCCATAGGCATGCGCAATGGATGTGTCAGGTATGCCTGGGCACACCCTAATAACTGTGTGCGGTACCAATTTACTTTATTGCCTGGGCTTCCACCCTGTGTTTGCCCCTCTAGACCAGCGGTGTGAAACTCAGTTTCATTGCGGCATCAGCATGATGGTTGCCCTCAAAGGGCCGATTGTATCTGTAAGATATGTAGCGCTGGTAGATTTACAATCTACCGCAGGTTAGGTAAATTTAGTAAATTGTGTGTTAGGAAGGTTAAAAGTTTGCCTCTGTTCCACCTTGGCTGACGTTGTGTGTGCTTCCGTGCTGACCGGTAGGTGTCTCTGTTACCATTAGTCAGTTTTGGAAAGGCAACGTGTCGAAGTGTATGGATGCTCCTCTGTCTCGTAGACAAGCTCGGTGGAGGTGGTCCTCCGAGTTGCATTCTGGGAAGGGGGTATTTATGAGACAGACGCCATGTTCTAGGGTTCGTTTTGCAGCCACCTGCTGGCCCTCCTGGCCGACAGGTATGCGTTAAGGAGCTACCTCGTGGTCCTCCGATCGGGAGGCCCACGATACTGCGGCGCAGGGGTGGGTCCAGAGGCTTGTCTGGGGCCTACCACCGCGGCTGAGGAATGGTCCTGAGCTGTCGGTCCTGTGTGACGAAGCTGGACAGCCGAGGAGATCCCAGGGGAGGCAGCGTGCTGGTCTATAGAGGGGCCTGGTGACTCGGTCGAAGGACGTATACAAAAGAAGTAACTATACAGCATAGTGTTGCCGGTTCGGCTTAAAGGTTCAGGCACTGTGACTGACTTTCACTGCAGAAGATCTGATACATCCTGTGGCAGAGGATCGTATGGATTTACCCCCCAAACAAGTCTGTGGCAGAGACTTTTAGATTCGTGCTGCGTGCTGGCTGCTGGACCAGTGAGAGAGGCCTATCCAGACGAGCAAAGAGTGCGTCCCATGAGGGGAGCGCATTCCACATAATTATCTGAATTCTACCGGGACATTTGTCGCTAAGATTCTATAAGAAGATATTTGAGTTTCTCCTGAAAGTTTCCTTTTCCGCCTCATTCCTGCTACTTCCTAAAGTTTGTTTGTTCAATAAAGCATTGAAAACGTACTCCAGTGTTGGTGCGTGTGTCGTCCAGAAGTAAACTCAACGGAACCCCTAGACCCGGTGCCGGTGAAACCAAGGGAAGCAAAGTGAAGGTAACAGACCCACTTAAACCAGCAGCTCCACCGTGAATTAGTGCTACAGATACATAAATTATATATATTTATCTCCAGGGCTTTTTTCTTCCAGAAAATAGGTGCAGCAACTCAACCACACAACGCTGCCGAACCGCATTGAATGGTGGGTGTGACCAAACAGTGGGAGGATCTTAGGGGCAATAAATACCAGGAGTTCATTATGTGAGAAGTTCAGGGGTGCCCTATGCACAGAGGGCAGGGTTTACGGGCTTGCTATGTACAGTGTGCAGACTTTAAGGGTGTGTTATGTACAGAGTGCAGAGTTTAGGGGTGTGATATGTACAGAGTGCAGTGTTTAGGAGTGCGCTATGCATAGGCGTGCGCACAGGGTGTGCCAGGTGTGCCTGGGCACACCCTAATCACCTTGTGTGGTGCATATTCCCCCCTGTTTAGACCACTGATATTTCATACAAAAAAAAATGTTACAAAACAAAAATAATTTAAAAAGAATATAAATAAAACTACTGACACTGTCCACTGCCCTACTGACACCATCAGTACATATACACATGCATATGTATTTGAGCTTTGGGGTGCACACCCTAATGCAAGAGGCTGCGCACACCTATGGCGCTATGTACAGAGTGCAAAGTTTAGGAGTGCGCTAAGTACAGAGTGCAGAGTTTAGGAGTGTGCTATGTACAGAGTACAGAGTTTAGGATGTGCTATGTACAGAGTGCAGAGTTCAGTGGTGTGCTATGTACAGAGTGCAGAGTTTAAGGGTGTGCTATGTACAGAGTGCAGAGTTTAAGGGTGTGCTATGTACAGAGTGCAGAGTTTAAGGGTGTGCCACGTACAGTGTGCAGAGTTTAGGGGTGTGCTATGTACACAGTGCAGAGTTTAGGGGTGTGATATGTACAGTCTGTAGGGTTCAGCTCTCATTCAAAGGCTGTCCACATCTCACTTCCACCCCTCCTTGGCTCTGACCTCTGCACCACCCTCCCCCATCCACCACCTCTGCACACATCTTCCCCCACAGACCCAGACCCCCAAAAGCTTTTTTTTTAAAGCCACGTTCCAGCTGAAAAAAAGCCCTGTGAGCCTTGTGTTTAATAGACGTGCCCTAAACTTTTGGGCAAGCCCAAAGACCCACAACCTAAAATCCTTGAGTGAAAAGGTGACACAAAAAAGGTTTAGTGACAGACAGTGAGAAAAAAATAAACAAAAAGTGCAATGCTATGGCTGAGCCTTGTGGCTCAGTTACAAAAATTTGCCCAGCTCTCGGCCAAAAGGTCCAGTCAGTGAGGCATTGTGAAGAAAAAGCTTTAGTGTTGTGGCCGAACGCCTTTTCTCACAGTGAGGGTCGCAAACCCATAGTGATACTTCCAGGGGGCGCTTATCACTGTGGGCTCTCTGCCTTCCCAGCCCCTGGTCAGACCAGGCACTGCTCAGGAGGCACTGGACCTGTCAGGATCCTCCACACTAGGGAAGTACTGCTGACCCACAACTTAAGTGGTAGACGCTCAATTCGGGTTCCTTTCCACAAGGAAGATCCCTCAGGATCTCCCTTTCTAGCACAGGGAGGAAACTTCTAGCATAGGGAGAAAACAATTCAGTTTCGGGCAATGGCGGCTGATGGGTTTTTTTTGGGGGGGGGCGGCAAACAACCCCCCCCAGCCGCCGGTGGAGCTGCACTAGCACAACTGCCCCTACCCCCACCACCCCCCCATGGTGCAGCACTAACACCCCCAGAAAACTCCCACCCCCTGTCCTTACCCTGGATGTGGGCAGTGAGAGCAGCGGTCGCAGCTGATGAGGCCATCTTCCAGCGCAGTTGCCCCTGTCCCTAAGCATGGCAGGCTTGGGGAAAGCTGCTCCAGTGTCCTCTCTTGGAGCAGCTTCCGTGGTGCGTCTCCTCTCTGCTCCTCCCGGCGCTAGGCGTCCAATAGGATCTCCTGACATTTTGGCCAATTGGGAAACAGGTTTCATACCTGCTTCCCGATTGGCCGGGAGGAGGATCAGTGCTGCAACAGCGAATATTCATTCGCTGTTGCAACACACCTGGGTGGGCTCCGGATCCTCTGCAACCTGAGCCCACCCTATTTGGAAGCCTCGTAGAGCCTCTGTCTCTAACCAGGTGCTTAAAAAAAAAAACCTGGCCAAAAAGCTGGTCTTAATACCTCTGCACCTACCCTACTATTATGTTTACCATCTTAAATAACCAGACAACACCCTTTTGGAGTAAAATTGGCCGTATCGGCCATTTTTTTAACAATTAACCATAAACATGTTATTTACAAACAATACTTTTCCAGATCAATCGTAAGCATGTTGTAGATCTTTGAAGGCACTGAAAAGACCCCAAATTTACATAGTATCAGCGTGACCACACAAGGTCCCCAGTCGCAGCACGCCGACTCTGGGACAATACCAACTCTCCACCTTCCAATGCTGATACCCATATCCAAATGCCCAGTTAAACCTCGGTTAACTGGCATCTTACCGAGGATCCCATACCATAGATGGTTCCCCACTATGCCATATTGGTCTTAATTTAGAAGACCTCCAAAGATCCCAACCGCTACTACTTAAAACAATCACTGCCAGACGTTCGATCTAAAACAAAAACAGGGCGGGAGGGTGGGAGCTGTTTCTTCATCCGGTGACCTCTGACTGACCACCGGACACTGGCCCCTCCCTAACTATACTGAAGACTATTCTGGCCACCCCCTCTACAATGACCAACTGATACCCCCAGGGTTAACCCTTAAGTGTCAAGTTAGCCCTGCGCCTATTCCTGCGTCTTTTGCTGCGGGCTTTTCTTGAATAGAGAGTGGCCATGGCGGCCATGGACAGATTCATGCTATGCATGAATCTATCCATTACATATAGGGGGTGGCCCGGAGAGAGGGGGCGGTGCCCGGGCACCCCTAATGGATGTTCCGCCCCTGGTTACCGGCGCTTTGCCATAGTCTTCTATTATATCCTGCAGGTGTGGTGCACTTTCTGAAAGCGCACCAAAACTCCTGCATTCAGAAAGTGCACCACACCTGCAGAATATAATAGAAGTCTGTGGCTAAGTGCAGCAAACCCGCAGGAAAGCTGCAGGTACACGGCGCTGCACCCGCGGTGTGTGTAAATGGCAGCGCATCAGTGTGAAAGCAGCCCTATACTATTATGCCCGGTGTATTGCTTTACACTGACCTGAAGATCTCTTCTATCCTGCTGCTGGCACCACTCAGGAGACCGCTACCCGGGATAAAGGGAGGAGTGCAGTTGGGATCCCTCCGCATGGGACAGGAGCCGGCACTACAGAGGAGGCATCGGATTATGGGGCTCTTGCTCCCTACTACAGCTCCACTTTTACAAATAGTCCCTCTGCATTGCACTCTGTTTGTTGCGCTGAGATTGGCGGGTCAGCAAGCCCAGACCGCAATTCACCAGTCACCTGTCCGCGATCTACAGGTTGCTGACCCCCACTTTACAGCCAGCCATGCTAGCCTAAGAACCAGAATGGTGGTGGAGAGTCCAGTGGTGGCTGATGAGTTCTTCTTTGGGGGGGGCGGAAAACAAACTACACCCCCCCTCCAGCGGCATTGCAAAGCACACCCCCCCTGCGCGTGGGCAATCCGGCCCGGCACTTACCCGCTCGTGTTTTGGGGCTGTGGTGTCCTCTCCTGGAGTGCGGGTAGCGACGGCTCCGTTGTCTGCTCCTCCAGCTTCCTCCACATGTGTCTTCCGCCAAAGCGCTAGGCATCCAATTGGCCAATCCAGAAACAGGTCTCACAGACCTGCGCCCTTTATGGATGGGGAGGGACTTTAGTGTGATAATAGCGAAAATTAATTCGCTATGGTCACACAACTGGATGGGCTCTGCGCTCCGAGCTCACCCTTTTTTGAAGCCTCTGTCTCTAATCAGGTGCTTAAAAAAAAAACACCCACTCGCCATTGGAATCCATGGTCCGGCGCCCCTGATATGTAGATCAGGGGGCTGGACGCATGGATAGGGGAGGCGGTGCCCGTGCGCCCTCTATGGACGGGCCGCCATTGGGAGAGTCCCTACTGAATACTTAGAAGAATAGATACTACTCTGCATCCTAGCCAAAAGGCCAAGAAGCGTTGAGACCAATGAACTAGAAAATGGGTTCCCCATAGAAAAAGTATAAAAGTTCATTTCACTGCTTGCCCCCCCCCCCCAACCAGCCAAGTCATGGAGAAAAGCCGCGGCAGGTATCACCCCCCCCCCCCCCCCAGATCAATAACGAGCAACAAATCCAAGTGTGAGGCTTAATTAAAAACAAATTGGCCTAATCTTCTACATTATAAATCTCAGAATCTAATACAATATTTTTAAAAATAGTATTGTAATATAATTAGCCCTCTAATGAGCTGGGTGGCTTCAGCATCACATAAAAGTTAATGAAAAATCTCGGTAGATGTTTTGACAAGCCAATGGAAAGAATATGTAGAATTAATGATATAATATCATCATTATGAAGACATGTGACGCCACTTACGCACAGCATCCTATTAATTACGTGGCAATATCTGCCCGCCGCTTTTATTTGTAATTCGAGATGTCGCTGGGAGGTGGTTTTAGTAATTACGGGACCCAAGGTGGCCTGTGTGCCCTAATTGTCCTGCGGCATTGTTGTTTTTGAAGCATTCGTCGCTTTGCTGTGCATTTTATCCTGTTCTTCAGGCTCTGAAAGGATCTATTTGTTTCCTCCTGCAAGTAATAATAGAGTTGGCCTTCATTAAAATTTATGTAAACTAAAGAATAAAATGTAACATATTGTTTCAATGTCAATAAGGAAATATTGGAAGGAAAACATGTAACATATTGCAGCTTACTGGTTCCTGCATGTGGTTGGCTGCATTAGGTTTTTATTACACCTTTTTTTTTAAACTCTTCCCGTCCTAGGGTGCCCTAGGTAATAATGAGCTTCTAGTTCGATCCACAATGTGCTTGTTCGGAGATTCAGCAATCGGTAGCCAGTGAGCGTCAGGAAGAGATCGTGTCCTTCAGGCGTCGGTCATAATGGGTTGGCATCACTGGACAACGTTATTGATGATGGATTGACATTGTGGGGCTTCTTTTGTTTTTTTTTTTGTTTTTTTTTAACAAAGGATTTGCCAAAAGGTTTCAGAGTGTTACTAGGTATCCCTCATTCATTCATATGGGGGGGGGGAGTATCTAGGGACCCTCTTATTTTTAAAGGGGGCTTCCCGACTCTGATAAGCCCCCATCTGCAGACCCCCACAACCACTGAGCATGGGTTGTGGAGAAAAGGTTCCTGACCTCAACAACATGGGAACAGGGTGCCTTGAAAGGGGGATCCTCGCCTGGTAAGGTACCCCAATGTTGAGGACATGTGCCTTGGTATGATTCAGGCTCTTCCTTACCTGCCATGGCTGCATGCTCGGATCAGGATCTAGTATGGATTTGAAGGGGGGGGTGCTTTTTTTTGTTTTTTTGGGGGGGGGGGGTTGCCTGGTGTCCTGGGGTTTCCTCTTAAACTCAGTTCGACTCAAAGGGTCTGGAATGGAATTTGGAGAGGGTGCCCACAATTTTTTCTTGCCTGTGTCCCCTTTGACGTCAATACCACCACCTCCATGACTAAGCCTCGTGGGCGGGGCAAATGCAGCAGAGGTGTGGCCTGGACAGAGCCAACTGAGGATGCTTTTACTATAGTGACTGTCGGGTTGTATCGGTGTGTGGCCCTTGGGACTTTTCTTTCCTGTATCTAGTGCACCAAGTCGGGAGGGGCTCTTCCCAGCCAGCGTCCTCAGTTGGAGTCACCGGAGTGGGACATAGGAGCCTGGAGTGGTTCCTCTTAGTTGTATATCCTCATTATTTTTGGGGTGTATCTGTTTTCAGGGGAAACCCCTTTTTTGTTTGTTTTGGGTCCCTTTCAACATCTATACTAGACCCTTATCTGGAATAAAGGTCTGGTATAGATGATGGGAATCCCCAGCCATTTGAAACAGAACAGAACAAAAACAGAACAAACAGAACAAAACGGCTGGGAACTGTCATTTCCTGGCAATTTATACAGCATTATTTTACTTTGCTGTAGTCAGTTGTATACATTGTATGGATGTCCCACTTCTCAGGGTCAGAGAATCCCCCAGGCGTATTATTGAAGTATATTTTGCTTTTTTAATGTTATCCTTTAATCAATATTAACCACCTGCCTACCGGGCACTTTCACCCCCTTCCTGCCCAGGCCAATTTTCAGCTTTCAGCGCTCTCACACTTTGAATGACAATTGCGCAGTCATGCTACGCTGTACCGATATGACATTTTTATCATTTTTTTTGAGACAGAGCTTTCTTTTGGTGGTATTTAATCACAACTGGGTTTTTTATTTGTTGCTGAAGTGTCTGTTATAACATTTTGTAAATAAGTGATTTTTCTCCTTCACTGATGTTTGCTGATGAGGCTGCACTCATGGGCACTGATGAGGTGGGCCTGATGGGGACTGACAGGCAGCACTAATGGGCACTGATGAGGTGGCCCTGATGGGGACTGATAGGCGGCACTGATGGACACTGATAGACAGCACTGATGGGCACTAATAGGCGGCACTGATGGGCACTGATAGACTGCACTGATGGGCACTAATAGGTGGCACTGATGGGCACTGATGAGGTAGCACTGATGGGCACTGATGAGGTGGCACTGATGGGGACTGATAGGCGACACTGATGGGCACTGATGAGGTAGCACTGATGGGCACTGATAGGCGGCACTGATGGGCACTGATAGGCGGCACTGATGGGCACTGATAGGTGGCACTGATAGGCTGCACTGATGGGCACCGATGAGGTGGCACTGATGGGCAGCACTCGTGGGCACTGTTGAGGCTGCACTGACTCCTCACGCGCTGTCAGTGTCAGGAAATGACTGCCGATAACCGGCGAATCCTATTTACTGTACACTGTGATCAGTTGCGATTGGACACAGCTGGTCACATGGTAAAGAGCCGCTGTGATTTGCTCTTTACCCTGATATGTGATCAGCTGTGTCCAAAGTACCAGTGATCCCAGATGGCTGCCAATGCGCACCACAGAGGGCACATGGGAAGTGCGATCACGGGAGGATGCCAATAGACGCCCTCCCGGAAATGTACGACTGCGCTGTAGCAATCATTTGACTATAGCGCGGTTGTGAAGAAATTAAAATCACTGCCCCCAGCCAAACAACAATACCCAGCCTACCTCCGTGCCATTTGTTTGACAACCCCTCGCCTATTAATCTAGAATATGGCCAGATATGTTTTTGACAGCCGACTCCCATTGACTTCAATGGGGTTCTGATTTAGCACCCGAACTTTAGGAATAATCTGTCCTGAACCAAAACCTTGTACGTTTGGCTCATCTCTAACCCTAGGCTGCTCTCCTAACTTAGACTACAAGCACTTCTTTTTCTTCTTAGGTCGGAGGAAATAACTGGGAAAGTAGATAACATTGTTTGAGATATCAGTTGTGGGACACTGGATTTCTGGCAGGATCAACAGGTATTTTCTATACTTGCAGAAAACATACTTGGCCTTACAAAAGACACTTCAATTTGAAGGCCAGTTCTTCCATTTGTCACTACTAAATCTTTGAATATTCAAAGCAGATGTCCTACATCCTCCAATTTGTGAGTCCCCCGTGACATTCAGATAACACAAATAGATCATTTCAGAACCTCAAGACCTGGGATCAGCGAAGCTTTGAAAGCCATGTGGCCAAATGATTAACAAACCTCAACAAAGTGGGACAATTAGGGTCCACAAACTTCCTCCGCCCCCGTAATTACTAAAAGCACCTCCGACTTTAACTGGAATTATGAGCTGGCCGGAGGAACGTGCCTCCTCGCTCAAAAATGATATAATGCTCAATAATGACTCTCCGCTGGACTTCCAATCCCAGGGAAAAAAACAAAATTAAAGTGGAAATTGAATTGCTTGTGCAGAGCGGGAACGGACAATTAGAATTCCCCACATGTATTGTGAATTGCCACTCGGGAAATAAATATGCTGACCAACACTTAAAGGGCGAGTCCTCCCCGCGCTTGAGATAAAAAAAAAAAAAAGCACAAAACTAAGTTACAAACAGAATTGTTTCTGAAGCTGGGAGAACTGATACATGGAAATGGGCAAATCTCCTAAACCAGGCACCCAAAATAACTGTCCTTAAAGAGGAGTTCAGTCCTTTGTGTGTTTATTAAAAGTCAGCAGCTACAAAAAGTGTATCTGGTGACTTTTCAAAAACACCCACCCACCTGTCCCAGGAACCAGCGAACCCTTAGTTCTCTCCCTCACCTCTCCCCGGGGCCGGCATTACAAGTGTGGGCACCCGGCAGTGACAGCTTGCAGCTTCACAGCCGGGTGCGCACTGCGCATGCACAAGTCGCGCTGCGCCTCCTCTAAGGTCGGGCAATCTTCTGGGACCTGCACCTCCTCAATGGTCGGACAATCTTGTGGGACCTGCACCTCCTCAATGGTTGGGTAATCTTCTGGAACCTGTGCCTCCTCAATGGTCGGGCAATCTTCTGGGACCTGCACCTTCTCAATAGTCGGCCAATCTTCTGGGACCTGCGCCTCCCCAAAGGTCGGGGAGTCTTCTGGGACCTGCGCCTCCTCAATGGTCGGGCATTCTTCTGGGACCTGCGCCTCCTCAATGATTGGCCAATCTTCTGTGACCTGCACCTCCTCAATGGTTGGGATATCTTCTGGGACCTGCGCCTCCTCATTGGTCGGGAAATCTTCTGGGACCTGCGCTTCCCCATGGTTGGGCATTCTTCTGGGACCTGCGCCTCCTCAATGGTCGGGCAATCCTCTGGGACCTGCGCCTCCTCAATGGTCGGGCATTCTTCTGGAACCTGCGCCTCCTCAATGGTCGGGCAATTTTCTGGGACCTGCGCCTCCTCAATGGTCAGCCAATCTTCTGGGTCCTGCGCCTTCTCAATGGTTGGGCAATCTTCTGGGACCTGTGCCTCCTCAATGGTCGGGCAATCTTCTGGGTCCTGCGCCTCCTCAATGGTCAGCCAATCTTCTGGGACCTGCGCCTCCTCAATGGTTGGGCAATCTTCTAGGACCTGCGCCTCCTCAATGGTCGGGCAATCTTCTGGGACCTGCGCCTCCTCAATGGTCGGGCAATCTTCTGGGACCTGCGCCTCCTCAATGGTTGGGCAATCTTCTGGGACCTGCGCCTCCTCAATGGTCGGGCAATCTTCTGGGTCCTGCGCCTCCTCAATGGTCAGCCAATCTTCTGGGACCTGCGCCTCCTCAATGGTCGGGCAATCTTCTGGGACCTGCGCCTCCTTAATGGTCGGGCAATCTTCTGGGTCCTGTGCCTCCTCAATGGTCGGGCAATCTTCTGGGTCCTGCGCCTCCTCAATGGTCGGGCAATCTTCTGGGACCTGCGCCTCCTCAATGGTCGGGCAATCTTCTGGGACCTGCGCCTCCTCAATGGTCGGGCAATCTTCTGGGACCTGCGCCTCCTCAATGGTTGGGCAATCTTCTGGGACCTGCGCCTCCTCAATGGTCGGGCAATCTTCTGGGTCCTGCGCCTCCTCAATGGTATCTTCTGGGACCTGCGCCTCCTCAATGGTTGGGCAATCTTCTGGGACCTGCGCCTCCTCAATGGTCGGGCAATCTTCTGGGACCTGCGCCTCCTCAATGGTGGGGCAATCTTCTGGGACCTGCGCCTCCTCAATGGTCAGGCAATCTTCTGGGACCTGCACCTCCTCAATGGTCAGGCATTCTTTTGGAACCTGTGCCTGCTCAATGGTCGGGCAATCTTCTGGGACCTGCGCCTCCTCAATGGTGGGGCAATCTTCTGGGACCTGCGCCTCCTCAATGGTGGGGCAATCTTCTGGGACCTGCGCCTCCTCAATGGTCGGGCATTCTTTTGGAACCTGTGCCTCCTCAATGGTTGGGCATTCTTCTGGAACCTGCACCTCCTCAATGGTCGGGCAATCTTTTTAGACCTGTGACGTGTCCCAGAAGGTTGCAGGGAGGGAGGGGGAGAGGAAAACTTCCGTTCAAATGGACTAGGCGGCCTATTACTTCATTGTAACTTTTTAGAAACTGCAGATGCTGTTCTGCTAGAATCAATTTACAAAGAAGTAAAAAAAAAAGTACTGCCCCTGTGTAAACTAATCTCAGATGCCAGGATTAGTTATGAGTGAATTTGCTGGGGTTAGGATCTTTCCAAGTACCAAAGTTTGAAGTTTCGAACCCCGTTGATGTCTGGGGGGGGGGGGGGGGGAGCAAATCTTGTTAATCAGTCTTGGCCCTATGTACGGCCTATAGGCAAGCTGTTGCCGAAAAAGTCAGACAAGTAGGAACAGGGCGCTCTAAGGGAAATTAACTAAAGCACTGTATCTGACTGGGGGGGGGGGGGGGAGATAAAAATAAGAGGCTGGTGGTCCTGAGATGTGCACTTTAGCAGCACTTCAAGGAGGGGGAAGCAGCTCTAAGGTAGAAACAAAACGGAACAGCAGAAGGCGCTTCTAAGTGCAGTAACAAGTATTTATTGCCTCAAGGAGATAAAACACTTACAAGAACCAGTAGGTATGAAGGCTCATCTGTGTAATAAAAGTCCCTGAGTTCCAGCGGTATCCAGGAGACATCCAGCGTGTGTCCAGCAGGTTCTGCCCATATGGGGTGTCAGGTGGCGGCGGTGATGGAAGATCCGGGGGCCAGTCAGCAGGGGACAACCATGGAAGGTGGAAGCCGGAAGAGCGATCGCTGCTGTAATTACCAGCGTGGAACGCAGGACCCAGAAGTGGCAGAAAAGTGGGTGGGACGCGTTTCGGAGTGACCTATTGGCTCCTTCTTCATGCCGACTACTGGTTCCTGTAAGTGTTTTATCTCTTTTGGGTAATAAATACTGGTTTATACTGCACTTAGAAGCACCTTCTGCTGTTCCTTTTTGTTTCTACCAGAAAGCTGTTCCCAAAAAGCTATGGGGGACATGTAACAATGCCAAAAATAGGATCTATCCCTACACAATATTGTCTGGTCTCCATGACGGCTTCCACACACAATGACAATATGGCTGCTGTGTGTCCCTCCCCCCCTCCCCCACCCTTTGTAAAAAAGGGGGATGGGCTATCCATCCCTTTAAATTATTCTCTTTAGTGACTTGCTCGCCATTATAGGTTGCTCCCTATTTCTGGTGGTGTACACAGAGATCTGTGATTCTGAACCATAGAGAACCCATGGTAGCCCCAAGCCTCATCCATAGTCAAAATGGCAGCCGTCCATTGGTGCTGGAGAGTTGCAGGGTTGGAGGAGAAGTTGGGCATACTTCATATTCCCAAAGAATTTCGAGGATATTTTTTGGGGTATGTGTAGAACTCCATTGTAATGACAGGGTAGGGTGTCCACAGGGTAGTCTTAGCTGTTTTTTTAAACCTGCAAGGCAAAGTTACAGTGTGCTAGTATGCATTGCATATAACTTTATAACTCTACAGGAGTAGGGATTAATGTAGTATATAGAGTAGAGATTATATGTACTATATAGAGTAGGGATTAATGTAGTATATAGAGTAGGGATTATATGTACTATATAGAGTAGGGATTATATGTAGTATATAGGGTAGGGATTATATGTAGTATATAGATTAGGGATTATATGTAGTATATGGTGTAGGGATTATATGTACTATATAGAGTAGGGATTATATGTACTATATAGAGTAGGGATTATATGAAGTATATGGAGTAGGGATTATATGTAGTATATAGATTAGGGATTATATGTAGTATATGGTGTAGGGATTATATGTACTATATAGAGTAGGGATTATATGTAGTATATAGGGTAGGGATTAATGTAGTATATAGAGTAGGGATTATATGTACTATATAGAGTAGGGATTATATGTAGTATATAGGGTAGGGATTATATGTAGTATATAGATTAGGGATTATATGTAGTATATGGTGTAGGGATTATATGTACTATATAGAGTAGGGATTATATGTACTATATAGAGTAGGGATTATATGAAGTATATGGAGTAGGGATTATATGTAGTATATAGATTAGGGATTATATGTAGTATATGGTGTAGGGATTATATGTACTATATAGAGTAGGGATTATATGTAGTATATAGGGTAGGGATTAATGTAGTATATAGAGTAGAGATTATATGTAGTATATAGAGTAGGGATTAATGTAGTATATAGAGTAGAGATTATAAGTAGTATATAGAGTAGGGATTATATGTACTATATAGAGTAGGGATTATATGTAGTATATAGATTAGGGATTATATGTAGTATATGGAGTAGGGATTATATGTAGTATATAGAGTAGGGATTATATGTAGTATATGGAGTAGGGATTAATGTAGTATATAGAGTAGAGATTATATGTACTATATAGAGTAGGGATTATATGTACTATATAGAGTAGGGATTATATGTAGTATATAGGGTAGGGATTAATGTAGTATATAGAGTAGAGATTATATGTAGTATATAGAGTAGGGATTAATGCAGTATATAGAGTAAAGATTATAAGTAGTATATAGAGTAGGGATTATATGTACAATATAGAGTAGGGATTAATGTAGTATATAAAGTAGGGATTATATATAGTATATAAAGTAGGGATTATATATAATATATAAAGTAGGGATTATATATAGTATATAAAGTAGGGATTATATATAGTATATAAAGTAGGGATCATATGTACTATATATATAAAAGTAGTAATTCTCTGTGTCTTGCTCTTCCTGTCACTGAACGTTCTATAGTAGTGCAGCACCAATGGAAGGTTCCTGAGGTTCAGGAATAGGGATCACTATCTTTGCGATGGAGGAATGAGAGAATTAAATTAGGAAGCCGCGTTCCGCTTCTATCAGTTAAGTGAAATCTAAGTTTGTTTTTTTAAGGCAGCCGACATTTCGGGAGAATGAAGGACTCATTATTACCTCCGAACTCACAGATGTCGATGTGTGAATTAGAAGCTGCGTCTTCCTGTCGAGGGAGCCGGATTGTCGCCTTGATACTCCCGTGTCCTTACCTCGACCTTACACCATCCGAAAAACTCAAACTTCCCAGCAAGTTTTATCCTTCCATGTCAGAAAACGCTTAAAGGGTAACTCCACTTTCATGGAAAAAATATAGCAAATTCCTTTTCAATCTGCAACACTGTAATTTTCTGTAAAATGCAATATGGAAACCTGGAGGTCCGATGTTGGCAGATGGTATACTGAATGACCCCAGAAATGTGATTTCCTGCTTCTGTGATTGGCTCCCTGATTTTCCCAGAAGTCTGCATTAAGATACAAGTCATTAGGCATCCCCTGCAATAGGAATTTCAGTTCTGTTGAGATACTCCCCAAGGGTTAAATATTTCAAAAAGGATGCAAACCCTGCATTAAGCCAGCAGAGGGAGGTCACTGTAACTGCATTTATGTTTGATTTGTATGCTTTTCAATAGGTTCATTATTATTCTGCCACCTAGTGGCCACTGTTTTAACTACACTGAATCTCCTGGCTTTTGCGTTTAGGTGTTGTCAGTGAATAGAATGCTGGTTGTGAGCCAGACGTTTTCATCCAACATCAGCACCTGACCTCACAAATGGGCAGAATTTTCCACAGACACCCTCCAACATCTTGTGGAATGAGTAGAAGATGTTATAGCTGCAAAGGCTGGGGGAGGGGAGGCCCTATAACCATTGGTCATGGTTATGGACAGGGATGTCCAACCATTTTTTATAGGAATGATGGTTGGATGTTTACAAACATTTGTCCATATAGTGTATTTTGGCCATTCACAGTCTCTGCTCCATTTAGTCTGAGCATAGATGTTGCAGTGAAAGATCAGTCACTATTACAAAAACTGGAGCCTGAATAGATCTAGCAGCATGAAGCCTGGACTGGGACAAAAAATAGGCCCCAGCACTTTAGACTGAGCAGCCCATAATACTAGTCCCTTCCCAGCTCTGTGTCCTGACAGATTCCTGGCAGCAGCTGGCAGGAGAAAAGAGGGAGGAGCCTAGCAGGGCTGTGGGTGGTTAGGGGGGTTGGGAAAGAGCACAGGGGTGGCGGAGAGCATGGGAGTGGGATGGAGAGCACTGGGGGGATTGGCAGAGAACAGGGGGGAAGAGAGAAGGTGGGCTGAAAGCACTGGGGGGGGCAGAGAGCAGGGGGGAAGAGAGAAGGGGGGCTGAGAGCACTGGGGGGGGGCAGAGAGCACTGGGGGGGAGCTGGATAGCACTGGGGGGGCGGAGAGCATGGGAGGGTGGAGAGCACTCTCGGGGGTGCAGAGCATGGGGGCAGAGAGCAGGGGAGAGCAGGGGGGCCGAAGAGCACAGAGGAGTGGTGGAGAGCATGGGTGAGTAAAGAGAACTTGGGGGGCCAGGGAACACAGGGGGGTGGGGAGCAAAATAAAACTGGGGGGTAGAGAGTATTGAGGGAGCCCAAGGGCACTGGGTGGGCCAGAGAACAGGGGGGGCTGGAGAGCACTGGGGTGAGCTATAGAGAACTGGGGAAGCCGAAGCGCACTGGGGAAGCCAGAGAGCACTGGGGAAGCCAGAGAGCACTGGGGAAGCCAGAGAGCACTGGGGGGGGGCTGGAGAGCATTGGGGGGAGCTGAAGAGCACCGGGGAGGCTAGAGAGCACCAGGGGGTGTAGAGCGTGGGGGCAGAGAGCACTGGGGGAGGCCAGGGAGCACAGGGGGTGAGAGCATTGGGGGAGCCGAAGGACACTGGGTGAGCCAGAGAGCACTGGGGGGGCTGGAGAGCACTGGGGAAGCTAGAGAGCACTGGGGGAGCCGAAGGACACTGGGGAAGCCAAAGAGCACTGGGGGGGCTGGAGAGCATTGGGGGGAGCTGAAAAGTACCGGGGAGGCTAGAGAGCACCAGGATGTGATGAGCTTGGGGGCGGAGAGCACTGGGGGAGGCCAGGGAGCACAAGGGGTGCTGGAGAGCATGGGGGGTGGTGAAGAGCACTGGAGGAGCTGGAGAGCACTGAAGGGGGGCTGGAGAGCACAGCACTGAGGGAGCTGGTGAGCACTGGGGGGGCTGGAGAGCACTGGGGGGCTGAAGAGCACTGGGGGGGCTGGGGAATAGTGGGATGGAACTGGAGAGCACTGGGGGGGGACTGGAGAGCACTGGGGGGAGCTGAAGAGCACGGTGGGGTGAAGAGCACTGGGGGAGCCAGAGAGCACTGGGGGGGTTAGCAAAAGAAGTTGGATAGGAGGAGCAGCGGGGCAGCTGCATATAGAGGAATTGATCTTTTCATATTCTTCCGGCAGCCGCTGAAAGCCTGATTCTCTTCCTCTCCCTCTAGCAGGCATTCAGCGGCTGCTGGAGGAATATGGAAAGATCATGGGCACTCATTTTCTCTCCGGTCCGGCAGGCAGCAGGTGGTATCAAGCGATGGGATCCAATACAGCTCCTTCCCCTTTACGGTTGTGGGTCAGTTGGGTAGTTTCTGCCCCCCCCCGGCCCTGACTGCTAAGCTGAATAGGCGACAGACCGATGAGATGCCAGGTGAGCGGCGCCAGCTCAAGGAACAGCCCAGCTGCCACATCTGCTTTTGGCTCCACATGGACATAAGGCCCAGCGGTGCTGGCCCACCAGGCAGACGCCCGGTGAGCCCTATGGCCAGTCCGGGCCTGAGTAAGAATTATAAGAACCAGCAACCCTTCGGCCAGGGGTCAGGATCGGAGAACAGTAGCCATGGCAGTAGAGAGGCTCCCACCAACCAGCAGGATAAGTACACAAGCAGGTCACCCTGGTGGATGATCATCTGAGGTCATCTGAGGTTAGGGGTCTAAGCACTAACCAGTAATCACCAGAGCTCCTGATAGTGAAGATAGGTTTTTCTGTGTGTTAGTACCAGGCTGTGGTCCTCAGGATCGCCCACCAGGAGTTGAGCAAGCCGGGGTCTAGTAGCAGGAGCAGCAGGTAGGGAACAAGCAGAAGGGTAGTCAGTAAACAAGCCAAAGGTTGGTAACAAGTGGTTGCAGAATGGGATTAAGCAGAAGTGGAGTCAGTAAACAACCCAGTGTCAGTAACAAGTGGTTGCAGGTTGGAATCAAGCAGAAGCATAGTTGAGGAACAAGCAAAAGATCAGTAACAAGTAGTTGCAGGTTGCAATCAAGCAGAAGTTTAGTTGAGGAACAAGCCAAAGGTCAGTAACAAGTGGTTGCAGGTTGGGATCAAGCAAATGTAGTCAAGGAACAAGCCAATGCTTGGTAACGAGTGGAAGTGGAGATAAGGAACGCTGCAGGTGCACAAAGGAGCGCTATCAGCTGGAGAGAGCACAATAATCTGACAAACAGGAAGTGAAGCGACATGGCTTAAATCAGGTAGGTGGGTTCTGTCAGCCCTTACCATGCTTTGGTCTAGCACCCTATTCATCCACTGTGGTTTTAAGGTGGGGTGCTGGCCTTATTAGAGTTCAGGCCGGGCAGTAACAATCACCTGTGCAGGTTGCATTTTGGATAGGTTAGGGGGCCTTCTCTGGAGTGGGTGTGTCCCAGCTCCCACTGGAGGACTGCACCCCTCTCATTTTGTTTGGGGTGTATTATTGGGGAGTCGCACTGGGAGGGTTTTAGTAGGGGAGGTAGTTCATGCAGGGTGGGGGAGGAGTAGTGGGGAGACTCAGGAGGTGTAATATTTTATTCAATTTTTGCATTATACATGTGTAATACATTTTTTTAGAGGTAACTCATGTGGGTGTGTATTTGTCCTTTTTCCCTTTCCTTTTGTTTATATAGATATTTTGACTACACCCAACTTGTACTTTTATAGGAGCGTACCCTTTGCAGGACTCCTATGACCATCAATTTGTGGAACTTATGTAGCCAAGTCCCGGGCCTCTCCAGGCCTAATGGTGACCTCCAGAGTTAGGGACATCCAACATCCTTCTGTGTATAGTGGGTTACGAGGCATAGTGGGTGCAATGCAAGGTAGATTAATGGGTGCCAGACACTTCTTGAATGCAAAGAGATTTATTTTCTCTTAAACAGAACTGTGGGAAAGAGGGTTGTGGACAGGACACCCTTTAGTAGTTGCAATGTTAATTAGCAGACTCCAAGACTTCTATAGGTAGACAGCCATGCAGGGAAAGGCATCCAGCAAGACACCACATCTGCATGTGTAGACACGCTGTTTCCTATGGTAACAATCTTGAACAGTTTCTAACAAAGGTAGTAATGAACTCTTTTACTTCCTCCAAAATGTCCTTGTTTAGATTTTCACTAGATCTAGAACTCAACTGAGCTCTCAGTCTATCACCTAGACCGGCTGATCCACTGCCACATCCACTGCCACTGGATCTGCCAAGCTCTTCCAATCCTCTTACTGAGTATCTTCATCAAGCGTCACCCCCGAGTCCCTGCTGGGTCCCTAGCTTGGCACTCACAGATACTCCTTACGGGTCACCCCACTGGCCTGGCACACGAGGCTGCTCTGCAAGCATCACCTCCGCTGGTTGGGTCCCTGGCTTGACACCTGCTGAAGTTTCCCAATTCTTCACTAGCAGCCCGGGGCAGCACAACACACGTCCACCCAGACAGCCATCCAGGTGGCACTGTAAACACCGATCACCTGACCTCACCGAAATAAATAGGCTCTTCCAGCAGGCCAAGGGACCTAAGAAAATCCCTGCCCATTGGCTGAGACACCTCATTCATTCCTAATCTGTCCTTGCAATGCCCTTGTCTTATCTAATGCCACCAGATACCCGGCCACCTAGTGACAGAAGAGAGAAGTGCAGCAATTCCATAATTAGGGTGAAATCAACCCACCTCCTATCAACTGGCCAAGGCAACTATCACTTGGCAGGTAAATTTAAGAGCAACCCTGCCTAAACATCAGGGTGCTACACTTACATCAGGAAAGAGCAAAGAGTTCAAGGTTCACCAGATACAAAAGACAAGGCAAGAAAGTCCAGAGGATTGGAGATGGAGCACTCCAGCATGTCACGTGGCTCAGCAAGAAGATCCACTGCTGGATGTAGCAAAGGTTGTGGGTTCAGATCCTGGTCCTCACAACATTGATTTTCTATTGCCATGGCAGTTCTGTTCTGGAGCATTGTGTTACACTGGATGGAATCCTCCTTATTGAGGCTTTTTCACACATATTGTCTGGACTCTCTCTATCTGTATTCAGTGCAACTAGTGAGTTCAGCTTCTCACAACTTGAGTTCTGAGATGTCAAAGCAGAAATTATTATTAACGATTTATATAGCGCCAACAGTTTACACAGCGCTTGGCAATGTAGAGGGGGGGGGGGGGCAGCACAATTACAGTACAGTTCAATACAGAAGGGACAGGAGGGCCCGGCTCGTAGAGCTTACATTCTAAAGGGAGTGGGTGGTGGTACAAAAGGGTAATAGATGTGGGGAATGATTTGATGGGGGGTGGCTCGGGGACAGTTGTTAGTTGGGTGTGGGATAGGTTTCCCAGAATAAGTAAGTTTTTAGAGATCTCCTAAAGGTGGAAAGGTTAGGGGCTGATCAGATATACTGCGGCAGGGAATTCCAGAGGATGGGAGAAGCCTTCAGGACTTCTCTGGAGAAGTCTAGAGAAGTCCAAGACTTCAGAGGATGGGAGAAGCCTTCAGGACTTCTCTGGAGAAGTATAGAGAAGTCCAAGACTTCAGAGGATGGGAGAAGCCTTCAGGACTTCTCTGCAGAAGTCTAGAGAAGTCCAAGACTTCAGAGGATGGGAGAAGCCTTCAGGACTTCTCTGGAGAAGTATAGAGAAGTCCAAGACTTCAGAGGATGGGAGAAGCCTTCAGGACTTCTCTGCAGAAGTCTAGAGAAGTCCAAGACTTCAGAGGATGGGAGAAGCCTTCAGGACTTCTCTGGAGAAGTATAGAGAAGTCCAAGACTTCAGAGGATGGGAGAAGCCTTCAGGACTTCTCTGCAGAAGTCTAGAGAAGTCCAAGACTTCAGAGGATGGGGGAAGCCTTCAGGACTTCTCTGCAGAAGTCTAGAGAAGTCCAAGACTTCAGAGGATGGGGGAAGCCTTCAGGACTTCTCTGCAGAAGTCTAGAGAAGTCCAAGACTTCAGAGGATGGGAGAAGCCTTCGGGACTTCTCTGCAGAAGTATAGAGAAGTTCAAGACTTCAGGAGTTCTCTGGAGAAGTCCTGAAGGTGAGCATGGGAGGAAGTAACAAGGGAGCTAGAGAGCAGGAGGTCCTGGGAGGAGCAGAGGGGATGATTTGGGCGATATCTGCAGATGAGGTTGGTGATGTAGCTGGGGGCGATGTTGTGGATGGCCTTGTATGTTGTGGTTAGTATTTTGAATTTTATACGGTGGGGTAGGGGAAGCCAGTGAAAGGATTGGCAGAGAGGGGCAGCAGTCACGGATCGATAAGTGAGGTGTACTAGTCTAGCAGCAGCATTCATAATAGACTGAAGGGGGGAGAAGCCTGTGTAAGGGTCGGCCATTAATGAGAGAGCTGCAGTAGTCAAGGCGGGAAATAATCAAGGCGTGAATAAAGGCCCATACAAACGATAGGACTTTTTGACAACAAACATGCAAATGAGCTGTTTTAGGGCAACATCCTACCATGTGTACGCTCCATCGGACAAACTTTTTCGGTTTTCATCGGACAAATGTTGGCTGTGCAAACAGACAAACTTTCCGGCAACAAAAGTCCTATGGCGCAAAATCCTATCGTGTGTACACAAGTCCATAGGACTTTAGTCCAAAGTACAAACACGCATGCTCAGAACCAATGCAAAAGATCAGACAACAATACAGAAGTTGACCAAAGGGTGGCGACAAAGAGCTGAAAAACCACGTGATTTGGTGAAAGTTGGCTGAAAAAGTCCTGCCGTGTGTATGCTTAATTAGTTTACGGCTGATGCCCTTTGTACAAAAATCCACGGGAAAGTTTGTACAAAGTCCTATCGTGTGTATGGGCCTTTAGTTGCTTTGTGGTGTCATTAGTCAGGAAGGGTGGAATTCTGGAGATGTGACGGAGGTTAAGGCGGCAGGATTTAGCCAGTGATTGGATGTGGGGGCTGAAGGAGAGGTCCGAGTCAAGGATGACACCCAGCACCCTGGCATGTGTGGAGAGACCAATGATTTTAATGGTTAAAGAAATGGGGGAGGGAACCGGGAAGGAGGAAATATTACAAGAACAGTTTTAAAAAGATTGAGTTTAAGAAAGTGGTGTGACATCCATACCGATGTGTCATTCAGTAAGTAATGTCATATTCATAGAGCAGGAGCTCCCATCATACGATATCTGGAATAGAAGACTGCATACCTACTGCAACCTCTTCCATTAACACCGGCATCCTTCGCTGCAATGACAATACCCTCCCATGCATTTTTTAATATCCCTCTTCCTGTATAAATAGCATGTGAAAACTCAACACGCTAATAGTTTTTTTTTTTTTATTGGCCATGAAATCTTGTTTGCCTCCATTTCCTTTTGTGTCAAACGCTGTGTGGAAAAGTAAGAAAAATATTTGAAGGTTCTGCTGGGTGATTATGCAGATTGCTGTGCCAGAGTCCTCGCTCGACAGTCTGCCGTGCAGGTGCAAATAATTAAAAAGCAATGTTTAAGGTTAATTGGTTTTATTTACTAGCAGCATAATTTTAATTCTTTAATGTTTTGAGAACATATTTTGCAGCCATGCTCCTCAATTAGGAGGGGGAATAGAAAGTGGTGTTATGATGAGTTCTACGAGTACATCTGGCAGAGGAAGACTAAATAAAATGGGTGAAAAAAACAGGCGATTGTTAAAGGAGAACTTAGTCTACTCTCTTCATCCCAAGTGAAAAAGAGTGAAAAAACAAAAAGGTTAAAAAGAAAAACCCAACCGGATGGACCATTTTTTTCCGCCATCAATTTTCTATGGTTCTAAACTCTTGGCTGTTTACTGAGAAGAGCCTAGGGTTAGGGACACCAACAACAAGACTTATGTTATCACACAAAAGTAAGTACACCCCTCACTCACATTTGTGTAAATCTTTTCTTCTATCTTTTCATGTGACAACACTGAAGAAATGACACTTTCCTACAATGTAAAGTAGTGAGTGTACAGCTTGTATAACAGTGTAAATTTACTGTCCCCTCAAAATAACTCAACACACAGCCATTAATGTCTAAACCGCTGGCAACAAAAGTCAGTACACCCCTAAGTGAAAATCTCCAAATTGGGCCCAAAGTGGCAATATTTTGTGTGGCCACCATTATTTTCCAGCACTGCCTTAACCCTCTTGGACATGGAGGTCACCAGAGCTTCACAGGATGTCACTGGAGTCCTCTTCCCCTCCTCCATGATGACATCACAGAGCTGGTGGATGTTAGAGACCTTCCGTTTGAGGATGTCCCACAGATGATCAATAGGGTTTAGGTCTGGAGACATGCTTGGCCAGTCCATCACCTTTACCCTCAGCTTCTTTAGCAAGGCAGTGGTGGTCTTGGAGGTGTGTTTGGGGTGGTTATCATGTTGGAATACTGCCCTGCGGTCCAGTCTCTGAAGGGAGGGGATCATGCTCTGCTTCAGTATGTCACAGTACATGTTGGCATTCATGGTCCCCTCAATGATCTGTAGCCCCCCAGTGCCGGCAGCACTCATGCAGCCCCAGACCATGACACTCCCACCACCATGCTTGACTGTAGACAAGACACACTTGTCTTTGTCCTCCTCACCTGGTTGCCCCCACACACGCTTGTCACCATCTGAACCAAATACGTTTATCTTGGTCTCATCAGACCACAGGACATGGTTCCAGTAATCCATCTCCTTAGTCTGCTTGTCTTCAGCAAACTGTTTGTGGTCTTTCTTGTACATCATCTTTAGAAGAGGCTTCCTTCTGGGATGACAGCCATGCAGACCAATTTGATGCAGCGTGCGGCGTATGGTCTGAGCACTGACAGGCTGACCCCCCACCCCTACAACCTCTGCAGCAATGCTGGCAGCACTCATACGTCTATTTCCCAAAGACAACCTCTGGATATGACGCTGAGCACGTGACCTCAACTTCTTTGGTGGACCATGGCGAGGCCTGTTCTGAGTGGAACCTGTCCTGTTATGCCGCTGTACGGTCTTGGCCACCGAGCTGCAGCTCAGTTTCAGGGTCTTGGCAATCTTCTTATAGCCTAGGCCATCTTTATGTTGAGCAACAATTCTTTTTTTCAGATCCTCAGAGAGTTCTTTGCCATGAGGTGCCATGTTGAACTTCCAGTGACCAGTATGAGAGAGTGAGAGCGATAACACCAAATTTAACACACCTGCTCCCCATTCACACCTGAGACCTGAGAACACTAACCAATCACATGACACCAGGGAGGGAAAATGGCTAATTGGGCCCAATATGGACATTTTCACTTAGGGGTGTACTGACTTTTGTTGCCAGCAGTTTAGACATTAATGGCTGTGTGTTGAGTTATTTTGAGGGGACAGCAAATTTACACTGTTATACAAGCTGTACACTCACTACTTTACATTGTAGCAAAGTGTCATTTCTTCAGTGTTGTCACATGAAAAGATAGAAGAAAAGATTTACAAAGATGTGACTGAGGGGTGTACTTACTTTTGTGAGATACTGTATATATATATATATTTTTTTTTTCTCTTCTTCCCTTTTTTGTTGCTCCAATTTACTAGTTTGAATTGATGGCTATTATACCATATATGTAATGTGAATGGATTTTGAAGCTGCTTCATTTTTCTCTTTTTTATTTATTTATTTTTTATTTTTCTCTTTGATTCAATGTGTATGATGTTTTATTTTGTCTTGTTGTGTCTGTTTGTTTACTAAGAAAATAAATAAAAAGATTTCGGAAAAAACCCATCAAGTATTGGACTTATTTTATCTCACCAACACCAACAGCAGGTTTTATTTCATCCCATTGACACCAACGACAGGACTTATATTACCCACTGACACCAACGATGGGGCTTACCGTAGTTTATCTCACTGACATGATCAATTATTGGACTTATTTTATCTCACCAAAACCACCAATCGGTCTTATTTTATCTCACTGACACCAGTTATGGGATTTATTTTATCCCAACATCAACGGCAGGACTTATGTTATTCCACCGACCCCATCAATGGGGCTTAAATTTTCCAATTGACACCAATGATGTGGACTTTATTTTATCTCCCTGATACCATTGATGGGACTTACTTTCATTTTCTCTTCAATCTAACCCCAAAGTCTAATAGTCCAACAAAGCATAGAAGGAAAGGTATGACAGTACAATCCATATTCCATGAAGAGACACCACACTTTATTGGCCATCCTTCTTGTGTTTAGTGGATGGTGTGCTGTTTCTTCTCACATCCTTCAAGGAGTCAGTTCTCATTATTTTCAAATGTTGGCAACCCTCTATAATGTGCTATGTATTCTGTAGTCTGAACTGTGAATGAAAAAATTGTGTAACTGTATCCCTTGGACAATTCTGAGTGTCACCTAGAGCACATGCCAGCTTTTGGGTCTTGGCATTGAACTTTTATCTTCATTGCCAATCTCTCTCTCAGCTTTGACAGAGCAGTGCCAACCAAAGAAGTCCATTAAAATATTGCTGACGATACAGTTTGCTCATAATTTTTCAAGATAAAAATACTGCTAAAGCTTATCACCTACAAGACCCTTTAATACATGTCAAATGTGTCCCTTCCTCTCTGAGATAACCTTAGATTCTAGTCATCACAAAGGGCCTTGATGTCAGGGAAATCATCTGCATGGTGGTGTGCGAAGATGTGCGCTTTCTCATAATAATTCTCGAGTGACAATTAGACGTTCCCCATCTCATGCAGGTGCTCATAATAATTCTCGGGTGACAACTAGGCGTGCCCTTATTCTGGCGCGTGCTAATGCACGTTAGAGCGAGTGTGCATGGATACTTGGCGCTCGCTAGCCTATTTAAAGTGGCATCAGAGACCAGAGGATTGCTGAGTGGTCGTCAGCTTCTACTGTTTGTCACCTGATCCTGTACTACCCGGTTTGACTTGACCCTCCTTGTTCCTGATCCCCCCGTTGTTGATTCTGGCTTGTGACCTAACCCTGCCTTCTACCTGCTGTTTTGGTAGCTTCTCTGCTTTCTCTGCTCACCCAATATCAACCCCGGCCTGGCTCTGACTGTGCTTTGGTTCCAGACTCTACACCTCTGCTTCTCGGATGATACTGACTCTTGCCTGCCTGACCACCCGAGATCTTGCATCTGCCTGCTTGCAAGCCTGTTTGCTGCCTGCGGTTCTGTATCTGGATCTCCTACAAGGCACCCGTGCCACTCCACGCCCTGTTATATCCTGTCATCACCTCCAAGAGAAACAGGACAGGAGGTGTAAGGGAAAGCCCTCTCGTCAGCTTGGCCTCGACCAGGTATGTGACACTTGATCTTTCTCCAAGTCAGAATTAGGCCCTTCCCCAACTCATAAGACTTGGAGGGATCAGCGTTTGCCAGAACTGGAGCATTAGTCAGGCTTTCCTTTACCTGGAGAAATGTCTGTTTGCATAGATCAGTCCACTGACTGCAGATGGACCCTTTGGGTTTCCTAGGTCCTTTGCTTGACTCATTCGGTTTGAGGAAGCCCTCGTCCTTTTCCTCATTTTGTATTAGCTCATTGAGGGGTTGGGCTATCTTGGCAAAACCCTCAACAAACCTTCGGTAGTAAGAGCAGAAACCCATAAATGACCATAACTTTGTAACATTGTTTGGCCGAGGCCAGGAAGTGATGGCTTGCAACTTTGCAGGGTCAGGGAGTAAGAGTCCATGGCTTACTACGCATGCACCAATGGCGCGTTGTGCAAGAGGAAATCCATGCCAACTGAGCATGTGCCAAAGATGCCTCAGGGCGCCAACCCGCAGCTGCGCAGAAGACTTGATGGAAAAGGTTAAGAAAATGTCCAGGACGCGCACAGGAAGTGACCTCAACCTGATAGAATAAAGGCGGGGAAATACCCAGGAGGCACACAGGAAGTGACATCAACCTGATGGAAAAAGGCGTTAAAATGCCCAGGAGGTGCACAGGAAATGACCTCAAACTTTCCTATATAAGCCCAGGCCAGACACTGCCAAATTGCTGGATTATCTTCAGTCCCCCCTTGTTCCTGTGCTAGTGTGTGATCTGTCTGGTCCTGTTGTGACCTGGAAACCTATTTGACTACCCTTGATTGGTGCTTGCCTTTGACCTCAGATTTGTACCTTAACCATTCAACTTCTTTGACCCTTTTGTACTCAGCTGCCAGTTTAGAACCGACCCGGCTTGGATCTCGACCATTCTTCTGATTAACCCTTTTATGCTTCGTTGCCCAACTGGACTTGACCTCGGCTCGGATCCCGGGCTAAGGCTTGCACGGTGCTCCGCACCCCTGGCATCCCTGCCACTCGGTGTCCCCACCAAGTCTCTGTCTCCATCTCCAGAGGCTTTAAGGCCCCGAGGTGCAAGGGAGGCCTCCCCACTACTTCGGTCTCACATCAGGTACGTGGCCCTCGTGACACGGGGGCATTTCTCTTGGCAGAGACTACATGCCCAAGATAAGTTAGTGATGTTTGGTAGAATTGACATTTCTCTTGAGGCAGGGGTCTCCGAACTTTCTAAATAAAGGGACAGTTTACTGTCCTCCAAACTTTAGAGGGGCCGGACCGTGGCCAGTGGGAGTAGAAAATGTTTGTCCTGGCCCCTGTCATTGGGAGTAAACAATGCATTTTTGGTATTAGAGGGAGAAGTAGTGCCCCATTGTTGAAGTCAGTAGGAATAGTGTCTTGTATCTGTGGAAGGAAAAATGCCCTGAGGGCTGGATAAAGGCAAGCCAAGGGGCACATCCGGCCCCTGGGCCACATTTCGAAGACCACTGCTCTAAGGATAACATCAATCCTTCTTCCTGAAGTCTTCACAAAACCTTTTCTAGTCACTCTTCATGTTCCTTGAGAGTCCTCCCAAGCATGATGATGTCATTGAGATACACCAGGGCATCAATCAGGTTCATATCACTCAATGTGCATTCCCATAATTCAAGAGCCCAATGGTGGGAACCGCAAAGGCCAGTCAAGTCTCAATTATTGGACTGTGACTGGAAAGGCAGGGGTGGGGCTTAGTGCCTTTGAGCAGAAATTGGAGGCTCCTGTGTACAGCCAGAGACTTGGATGGGTAGAGAAGCGGTTCTAATGCAAACTAAGGCCCGTTGACCAAAGCTGTTGCAAATATTTATATAAAATTTAGGTCAAATTGCAATTTTGTTCACCCAGTGACATCACTGTCCACCATTGCAGCTTTGCACCTACCTGCTTTTGGAAAATTGTATCATATCCAGTAAATGTTGCAATGTACTTGATTTAGATTGATAGATTTAGATTGGGATCCCGTACAGACCGGCAGACCTGATTGCTCAGGGCCCAGGATCTCACAATCCGCCGATAACCGAGGTATCATTTTTTTGGTTGGATTGGTCCTTTAAAATGAAGAAAGCTTTGAGAACGTGCGGGAAGAGGCCACAGAGTGTATCACTTCTAATTAAGAACGAGATGTAACCTTTTCCCTGGAACTGAGGACCTCCAGATGCGTTATTAAGCGTGGAGTTTTATTTGTTCTAGATTGAGCGTTGCTTCATTAATTAGAGTTTATGATCCGTCGGAGGATCGAGTGAGTCGAGCCAGGTTATTGCGTTCTTCAAAGCGACCAGCATTCCCGTGACTTCACTCGTCGCCCCTCTCCCGTCAGCGCAATTAATAGGACATAAAAATTCTGTTCTGCAAATGCCAAATGGTTGGCTCCGATTCCAGACCGGCATCCTTGGATGGAGTTCAGTAGTGTCTGGAGCTACAGAAGAGCCGTCACCTTTATTAAAGATACCTGGGTTGGGGGGACTCGGGGGGGAGGGGGGGACCCGGGGGATGGGACTGAGGAAGCACAAACTATCACTGCTCGCTTTTCCGAAGCATGTTTCAAGGTGACAAAAACGAATAATAAATTAAATAAATTACTAAAAATAATTTGGTTGAGTTTCTTTTTCTCAAATAAAATACATAGTAAACATTAGATTACTATGAGATTTCGTTTTTTAACCCCTTCAGCTCTAATACTTATAGACACTCAATGGGCCAGAGCAACATTTACTGTTCCAGTATAGGCCGGTTTATTTAGTGATAACTTTGTCCTTACCTTAGAATACAAAGTATTGCATTCAATATTTTTTATATTTTTTTTTTTAGGGGGAGGGGCTTGGAAGGATATATTGTATATATTATATATTTGGGTATATTGTTTTGTAAAAATTGCTTTATTTTTAATTGAATCGATAAGTAATAAATATGTAAAAAAAATAAATAAATAAATAATTTTTACTGTTTTGACTAGTCCTATTTATTATTTATTTTTTTAACAACCTCAATTATAAGGCCCCATACAGCCCACCTGACAGCCCTGGGGTGTGGTTAAAGTGGAGTTCCGCCCAAAAGTGAAAGATCCGCTTATCTGCTTCCTCCCCCTCCCCCCCTCCGGTGCCACATTTCGCACCTTTCAGGGTAAAGGGGTACCTGTTTTTGACAGGCACTCGTCCCCACTTCCGGGAGGGGGCGCCACGGCGCCGTCCCTCGGAAGTTCGGCCCCCCCTTCTCCTTCTACTATCACCGGGCCAGTTAGAAAGCACAGCGCGTTTCACGCATGCGCAGTAGGCAACCGGCTGTGAAGCTGAAAGGCTTACCACAAATGCCGGCAGCAGCACCCAAGAGCTGATCCGAAAATTGTCTGAGGTGCCGACGTCGCGGGACCCCTGGTAAGTGTCCTAATACTGTATTAAATTTTAAAAAATTGTGGGGGGGATGGAACTCCGCTTTAAGGGGAACGTTGGTGAAATATCAGGGGTCTAAACAGACCCCTGATGTCTCACTTTTGAGACAGAGAAAAAGATTAGGACAGAGAATTCTCATTCCATGTCTCTGCAGCCTCAGTTGCACATCAGAATGAATGAACAGGAAGCACTCTGTACAGAGACTTCCTGTTCATTAACAAATCATTTACTATGCTTCAGTGCTGTGGGGAAGGGGAATCAGAGCTGCAGGAAGGGGGGTAGGATCATGAGGGGGTAATAGGGGAGGGGTTGAAATTACTAGAAGCAAACCTCTGGTGACTCCCCAGCAGCAGCTAAAAGCCAGCAGGAGGGAGAGGAGGAGAATCTGGCAGTGCTGCTGGGGGGTGGGGAGGGAAGGGGTATTGGAGCTGCAGGAAGGGGGGGTAGGATTGTTAGGGGGATAATCAGAGCAGGGGGAGGAGTCACTGGAAGCAATCCTCCTGTGACTCCCCAGCAGCAGCTGAAAGCCAGCAGGAGGGAGAGGAGGAGAACCTAACAGTGCTGCTGGGAAGGGGGAAGGGGGATTGGAGCTGCAGGAAGGGGGGTAGGATTGTGAGGGGGTATTAGGAGAGGGGTGGAAATTACTGGAACCAATCATCCGGTGACTCCCCAGCAGCAGCTGAAAGCCAGCAGGAGGGAGAGGAGGAGAAGCTGACAGTGCTGCGGGGAAGGGGGGAAGGGGGGATTGGAGCTGCAGGAAGGGGGGTAGGATTGTGAGGGGGTATTAGGAGAGGGGTGGAAATTACTGGAACCAATCATCCAGTGACTCCCCAGTAGCAGCTGAAAGCCAGCAGGAGGGAGAGGAGGAGAAGCTAACAGTGCTGCTGGGAAGGGGGAGGGGGGATTGGAGCTGCAGGAAGGGGGGTAGGATCATGAGGGGGTATTAGGAGAGGGGTGGAAATTACTGGAACCAATCATCCGGTGACTCCCCAGTAGCAGCTGAAAGCCAGGAGGAGGGAGAGGAGGAGAAGCTGACAGTGTTGTGCGGGGGGGAGGAGGGGGACTGGAGCTGCAGTAAGGGGGTAGGATTGTGAGGGGGTAATTGGATTGAGGGGGGAGGAATTACTGCATCCAATCCTCCGGTGACTCCCCTGCAACAGCTGAAAGCCAGTGGGAGGGAGAGGAGGAGAAGCTGACAGTGCTGTGAGAGGGAGGAGGGGGACTGGAGCTGCAGTAAGGGGGTAGGATTGTGAGGGGGTAATTGGATTGAGGGGGAGGAATTACTGGATCCAATCCTCCGGTGACTCCCCTGCAGCAGCTGAAAGCCAGTGGGAGGGAGAGGAGGAGAAGCTGACAGTGCTGCGAGGGGGGGGGATTGGAGCTGCAGGAAGGGGGTAGGATTGTGAGGGGGATAATCAGAGTGAGGGAGGAAGGAATTACTGGAACCAATCCTCCTGTGACTCTCCTGCAGCTGCTGAAAGCCAGCAGGAGGGAGAGGAGGAGAAGTCATTCATCTGTGCTGCGGGGGGCCACAGGGGATGCTGATCGGGGATGCAATGCTCTGCAGGCTTCAATGTAAAGAAAATTGTTAAAGATGGGTGTTGCTGTATTTACTATTTTCTGTGGTGGAAATTCTCTTTCTTCCTGTTTCAGAATCTTCCAGGAACAAAGAGACAGTTTAAATGCAAGGGACGGTGTGGGGACAGATTTGTGATAGGCCTGGAAGAGAAAAAAGAAAACAGATTCTTAACGTTTCCCTGTAAACATGTCAGAACAAAGTGTAGCATTTCTGAAACATTTTCCTTTTGTTAAAGTAATTATTGACTATCTGCCCCCCTCCCCCACCCTCTTCCATTGGCCTTATCTTTATTTGGGCCGGAGATGCAGGCAGTTACTTGTGGCGGTGATTTATCACCACCATAAGGAGCGCTGCGCTGTCTGTCTGATGCTCCTGAATAACCTTGACAAGACTCTTGCCAGGACGCCGGCCTGGCGCTCGGTGGTCGTACCGCGCCCCGCAGCCCCTCGCTCCAGCCACGCCGGAGGGGAAAAAAGGGAATGAGCGGCCTTTGAAGTGTTTTGTAGACAAAGATAAAAGAGAACGGCATGATGTAAATTATTGTATCAATGTTTGGTGATCTTCAATAACAAAATATAATTTCCCAGGGCTCAACTTTCATTTTCATCCAAACCCAAAAACTAAAATCTCATGGAAGGGTGAAACAAAAGTTTTTTTGCAAAGATTGCAACATTTCTTTTTTGTTTGTTTATTTCAGTGCACATTGAACTACAGCCATAGGACATAAGGCAACTTACCTTGTTCTTGCGTAGGGAGTAGGGAATAGACATATTAGGTACTACTGGTAGCAAACATATATTTAAAAAAAATGTTTTATTATAGAAAAAAAATTATAGAAAAAAATAAAAGTACATGTGGCGCCAGATCCATATATTTCAGTAAAAAGTTCACATATGTTCTATACATGGGTTGGTATCAAATAAAATGTCCACATGCAGGCACAACATGTTTCAACCGTCCCTATGTCTTCTTCAGGAGAAGTGTTCAACTACCCATGTAGTTGAACAGGGTCTTTAATTAACCACTTTGTACTGCCCTACGTACATTTAAAGCGGCAGGGCTGCCACTCTGTGCCAAATCAAGTACCTAGTACGTGATCTGACATTTCCGGGTCCGGGTCTGGGGCGCACGCAGCCACCTTTTGGGAGATATGCACTGGGGTGAGCTGTACTAGTAGGGGAGAGATGTGTACTGGGGGAGAACTGTACTGGTGGTGAGAGAATATGTCCTGAGGAAAACTGTACTTTTGGAAGGGATATCAGTACTTGGGGAGGTAGCTGTATTGGGGGGAATCTGTACTGGTGGGGGAGAAGAAATCTTTGCTGGGGGAGCTGTACTAGTGGGGAAGAGATGTGTACTGGGGCCAGCTGTACTGACACAAGGGAATCTTTACTGTACTGGTGGTGGGAGAATCTGTACTAAGGGCAGCTGTACTATTGGAAGGGGTATCAGTACTTGGGGGGGTAGCTGTATTGGGGGGAATCTGTACTGGTGGGGGAGAAGAAATCTGTGCTGGGGAAGCTGTACTAGTGGGGAAGAGATGTGTACTGGGGCCAGCTGTACTGACAGAAGGGGATCTTTACTGTACTGGTGGTGGGAGAATCTGTACTAAGGGCAGCTGTACTATTGGAAGGGTTATCAGTACTTGGGGGGGGGGGGGTAGCTGTATTGGGGGGATCTGTACTGATGGGTGAAAGAGATCTGTGCTGGGGGGGAGCTTTACTAAAGGGGGAGAGATGTGTACTTGGGGCAGTTGTACTGATGGGAGGAGAACTGTACAGGCTGGGGGAATCTGTACTAAAGGCAGCTGTACTATTGGAGGGGGTATCAGTACTTGGGGGGGTAGCTGTATTGGGGGGAGCTGTACTGATGGGTGAAAGAGATCTGTGCTGGGGGGAGCTTTACTAGTGGGGGAGAGATGTGTACTGGGGGCAGTTGTACTGATGGGAGGAGAACTGTACAGGCTGGGGGAATCTGTACTAAGGACTGCTGTACTATCGGAAGGGGTATCAGTACTTGGGGGGGTAGCTGTATTTGGGGGGATCTGTACTGGGGGGAGCTGTACTGGTGGGGGGGATCTGTGCTCTGGGGAGCTGTACTAGTGGAGGAGAGACGTGTACTGGGGACAGTTGTACTATTGGAAGAGGTATCAGTACTTGGGGAGGTAGCTGTATTGGGGGGATCTGTACTGGGGGAGCCATACTGGTGTGGGGGGGAGATCTGTGCTGTGGGGAGCTGTATTAGTGGGGGAGAGATGTGTACTGGGGGCAGTTGTACTGATGGGAGGAGAACTGTACAGGCTGGGGGGGAACTGTACTGGTGGTGGGGGAACCTGTACTAGGGGAGACTGTACTATTTTTTTAAGGGGTACCAGTACATGGGGGATAGCTTTATAGTGGAGATCTGTACTGGGTGATCTGTACTGATGGGGGAGGGGGATCTGTACTGGAGATCTGTGCTATACACAAATATCTGTACGACTCTTTATCCTTGTAAAACTGTTATTATTCTTTCTTTTGCAATATAAATTTTAATGATAAAAAAAGCATCTGTACTGGTGGGGGAAAGAGATCTGTGCTGGGGGGAGCTGTACTGTACTGGGGGCATCTGTACTGGTGGGGGGAAGAGATCTGTGTTGGGGGAGCTGTACTGTACTGGGAGACATCTGTACTAGTGGGGGGAAGAGATCTGTGCTGGGGGGGGAGCTGTACTAGTGTTGGAGAGATGTGTACTGGGGGCATCTGTACTGGTGGGGGGAAGAGATCTGTGCTGGGGGGAGCTGTACTGTACTGGGGGCATCTGTACTGGTGGGGGGAAGAGATCTATGTTGGGGGGAGCTGTACTGTACTGGGAGGCATCTGTACTGGTGGGGGGAAGAGATCTGACCTGGGGGGGGAGCTGTACTAGTGTTGGAGAGATGTGTACTGGGGGCATCTGTACTGGTGGGGGGAAGAGATCTGTGCTGGGGGGAGCTGTACTAGTGTTGGAGAGATGTGTACTGGGGGCATCTGTACTGGTGGGGGGAAGAGATTTGTGCTGGGGGTGAGCTGTACTGTACTGGGGGGCATTTGTACTGGTGGGGGGAAGAGATCTGTGTTACGGTGAGCTGTACTGTACTGGGGGGCATCTGTACTGGTGGGGGGAAGAGATCTGTGCTGGGGGGAGCTGTACTGTACTGGGAGGCATCTGTACTGGTGGGGGGGAAGAGATCTGTGTTGGGGGGGAGCTGTACTGTACTGGGAGGCATCTGTACTTGTGGGGGGAAGAGATCTGTGCTGGGGGGAGCTGTACTGTACTGGGAGGCATCTGTACTGGTGGGGGGGAAGAGATCTATGTTGGGGGGGAGCTGTACTGTACTGGGAGGCATCTGTACTTGTGGGGGGAAGAGATCTGTGCTGGGGGGGCTGTACTAGTGTTGGAGAGATGTGTACTGGGGGCATCTGTACTGGTGGGGGGAAGAGATCTGTGCTGGGGGGAGCTGTACTGTCCTGGGAGGCATCTGTACTGGTGGGGGGGAAGAGATCTATGTTGGGGGGAGCTGTACTGTACTGGGAGGCATCTGTACTTGTGGGGGGAAGAGATCTGTGCTGGGGGGAGCTGTACTGTCCTGGGAGGCATCTGTACTGGTGGGGGGGAAGAGATCTATGTTGGGGGGAGCTGTACTGTACTGGGAGGCATCTGTACTTGTGGGGGGAAGAGATCTGTGCTGGGGGGGCTGTACTAGTGTTGGAGAGATGTGTACTGGGGGCAGCTGTACTGATGAGAGGAGATCTGTACAGGCTGGGGGGGGGGCTCTACTGGTGGTGGGGAAATCTGTACTGGAGGAGGCTGTAATATTGGGAGGGGTATCAGTACTTAGGAGCATCTGTACTTGGGGAAGCTATACTGGTGGGGGAAGAGATCTGTACTGGGAGGAACTATACTGTTGGGGGAAGGGGATCTTTAACAATGGGAAGGGGAGATCTGTACAGGGGGGATTTGCTAGGGGAGGAAGGTAATTTTTTTGTTTTACTCTGTCTACTGACCTGTGCATTACACTCTCCAGTAATTAAAAAATATTTTTTGGGTACAAGGACTGCTCCAAATTTTACCATGTAAGCTGTAAGTAGGCTCATGTTATAAGCCCCTCCCACTGTTAGGGCAAATTTGCCACACCCACAATTTGTCATGAAATAAAACTGACTTAGGCCTTGATTCATTTAGATTTTGGATCAACTGCAAATGAGAAAAAAACATAATGAGAAGTTGAGCCTTAAGGCGAAAAGTTTGGCGTGCGTTGCGTTCCTCAGTCCAAGTCAAGTTTTATCAGAAGACGGAAATCCATGTAAACCATGAAGCAAAGCTTTTTTTCCTCAGAGCGCCATCGTGAATCAAATCCAGTTACCATGAAGGAGATCGTTAATTAAGAGATAGCATTCCTCTCACTAAGTGCACTAATAAATATTCTTGTAGGCTTAAACCCCCTGTGAGAATATGACTGAAAATCCACATTGAAGAGCAATTAAAAAGTCCCGGCGGACGGCCTACAACGCATCGCCGCCAATGCAACATTACCCGGCAATACAGAAATATATAACATTAACATTTCATGAAGGTTACGGCTCTATTTCCAGCATTGCCGCACATTGGCATGCACAGGGGCTTGGAGAGGGATACAGATACTAATAACGTGGAATGGAGGTAATAGATGACCGTGTCTGCCGTATCAATGGAGGCAATCTCCGCGTCAGAATAAAGACGATGAATTGCCGCCGATAACAATCTCTAACTGGTCATTTTATTCCAGCCGCTGATCCGGATTTATATTCATTGTCAGCCGGGCATTTTAGGAGGACAAACAAGAAAAATAAACCTGGGAGCCGATTTAATGAGGCGGTGCAAAGGTCGCACGTCGGAAACGTGGTAAAGTGGGCCGCACGTGCGCCGTTTTTATCTCAGCCTTGCTTAGATTGGATCGGAAAGTTTAATGTTTTCTTTTTTTTTTGGATAGATTTTCTTTTAAGTGGAAACTTTATGGCAAGAACATTGTGGAACTTTGACCTCTCTAGGTGAGGGTGACCCCATCTTCCTTCCACCGAGATCTGGAGAACGAGGAGGAGCCCAAACTGAAGACGTTCCCAGAACTGTGCTGCGGTATTTTCTTGCAAGATTTGGAATACTCGCCACTTCCCGAGATCTCATCGGCAGGAGGATGACATCACCCCATGCAATACAAAGCACGGAGGAGATGTAAGTATGAAATCCAACATTTTGCCCCCTACAGGTGATTATTTTGCACTTTTATTCAGCAAGGAGTGTTAAGTGTTGGGGGGGCATTAAGAGTTATGAGCTTCTTGTAGAGATTGGGTAAAGAGCTCAGGGTTCAGGAATAGAAGGGTTGAAGGTTGATGGTTCAGATAAAAGATTGTTAAGTTCATGTGGGGGTAGGGAGGGGGGGTTCAGGTTGATGGTTCAGATAAAGGATTGTTAGGTTCATGTGGTGGTGGGGGGTTCAGGTTAGAGAAGCTAAGTGTAAGGGATCCAGTTTAGGGGGAGGAGGGATTGTTTAGGGTTGGGGTAGGGAAGCATTAATTGCTGTGGCGGAACTACCAGGGTCGCAAAGGTTGCACTTGTGATCAGCCCTGGCGTTCACCACCGTGGGGGAGCCCCAATCTGGAAGGAAGGGGGCCCGCTGTAGAACATGTGAAAGGGTCCAAAAGCCTCAGTTCTCACTGCCGCAACCCAAAAGTTGTGCAACTTGCTTGACTTGCTTGCTACACAGCCATCAGAAATGTTGGGGTCCTTTACACAGCTTTAGGCCTGGACCCCCTTGGGCCTGACCACCAATATTCCCCAAGGCTGGTCCACTGTCTGTCCCACGAATCTGCCCACTGGCCATCCCACAAAGGCCCATCCCATGTCATCCTTCTCCATCCCATGTCCTCCTCCTTTCCAATCTCCCCCATCCCATGTACTCCTACTTCAGTTCCATCTCCTCCATCCCACATCCTCCTCCTCCAGTCCCATCCCCTCCATCCCATGTCCTCCACCTCCTGCAGTCCCATCTCCTCCATTCCATGTACTCCTAATACAGTTCCATTTTCTCCATCCCATGTCCTCCTCCCCCAGTCAAATGTCCTATATCCCATGTCCTCCTCCTCCAGTCCCATCTCCTCCCTCCCACAGGTGGGGGGGGGGGCAGTGTCACAGATGGGGGGGCAGCAGGACAGGTGGGGAGGCAGCAGGAAAGGAGAGGGCAGTAGAACAGGTGAAGGGGCAGCAGGACAGGTGGGGGGCAGTGTCACAGATGGGCGCAGCAGGACAGGTTGGGGGCAGTAGAACAGGTGAAGGGGCAGCAGGACAGGTGGGGGACAGTGTCACAGGTGGGGGGCAGCAGGACAGGTGGGGGGCAGCAGGAAAGGTGGGGGGCAGTAGAACAGGTGAAGGGGCAGCAGGGCAGGTGGGGGGCAGTGTCACAGATGGGGGCAGCAGGACAGGTGGGGGGCAGTAGAACAGGTGAAGGGGCAGCAGGACAGGTGGGGGACAGTGTCACAGGTGGGGGGCAGCAGGACAGGTGGGGGGCAGCAGGAAAGGTGGGGGGCAGTAGAACAGGTGAAGGGGCAGCAGGACAGGTGGGGGGGCAGTGTCACAAGTGGGGGGCAGCAGGACAGGTTAGGGGCAGTAGAACAGGTGAAAAGGCAGCAGGACAAGTGGGGGGGGGCAGTGTCACAGGTGGGGGGGCAGTGTCACAGGTGGGAGGCAGTGTCACACACACCTTGGGAAGCACCAGTCTTTCCAGCTCTCACCTGTCCAGCAGTACCAGGAGGGATAGCTGAGCCTGGCTCACCAGGATCTCGGGTAAAAAAGAAAGAGAAAACCTGCGCTATCAAGCAAAAAATTAATATAACTGCAGCTGCAACAAAACCACAAATATCAATGAGGTGAAAAATTACATACAAAGAAAAAATTGTGCGCTTGCATTAGATATTTAAATCTATATTACTACATGATTATCATAAGTAGATAAACAAATAAATAAAAAATAAATAAAAAACACCATCAAAGTTAATTGTGAGTGATTTAGAAAGTTGCTATGCTACAGAGCAAACAGCGACATGTAAGTCAAATACTAATATTGACCATTGCATACATATAAACCAACAATAAAGTTATAAACTGGTGTGCAAAAAACAAAAAAACAAAGGTTATTCCACCCAAGTGCAAAGTCATAAAGTTCAAAATTGCATCCTGAGTCGCAGGAAAAACGCATATCCAAAGTTCATGAATTGCATTACCCTACATGTTTCGTGATAGGTCGCGTCTTCAAAGGGGGAAGGTCTTCAAAGTGCCCCTTTGAAGACGTGACCTATCACAAAACATGTAGGGCGTGGCTACGCAGTGTACGCCAGATCGCCATAGAGCCCCATGTAACCTAGCACGGGCGTCTCTGTTGTTTTTATATTTTGCCGGCTTTTATGTTTTTATGTTTTGGATGTTTTAAAGATGCCTATTTGTCTGAGGCAATAAAATTCCCCTTTTTTTACATACTATACCATTGGAGTTTTTTCTTTCTCCCCTTCTTTACCTACGAGTCCAAACGAGGGAGTGTTTACATCAATGCGGAAGTGTCGGAACCATCTCCAGCTGTGTGGTGAGCTGACATCTACTGTCCCTGCAGAGGGCTAAATCTGCATGCTTCTAAGACCTTGCTATAAAGGAGGTCCAACGTGTCTGGTAAGGATACATCTATTATCAACCTTCGGATCCACTGGTGGTTGGAGGTCCCTTCATGTCCCCTTATTCCTTTATACACACTAAGGAATACAATTCATGAACTTTGGATATGCGTTTTTCCTGCGACTCAGGATGCAATTTTGAACTTTATGACTTTGCACTTGGGTGAAATAACCTTTGTTTTTTTGTTTTTTGCACACCAGTTTATAACTTTATTGTTGGTTTATATGTATGCAATGGTCAATATTAGTATTTGACTTACATGTCGCTGTTTGCTCTTGCAGAGCTGCAACAGATTCTGCACTCTCAAGTGTTAGTAAATCAACCTCTATGCGCCGCACATCACATAAGTCACAGTAGTGTAAACCCGGGGCTTATAAAGGGCCCCACAATGGTGGGAATCAGTGGGAAGGACCCCAGGCTTGGAGGGAAGGGCTCGGGGACCAGAGGAAAGGGCCCCGGGACCAATAGAAAGGGCCTCCGGACGGATGGAAAGGGCCCCTGCAGTCAGGGGGACCTTTCATGGTTTCTTGCAGGTTCTCTGAAGGTTCTAGTTACGCCTCTGGTTAACTGTTATAGGGCGTACACACGGTCGGACTTTGTTCGGATATTCCGACAACAAAATCCTAGGATTTTTTCCGACGGATGTTGGCTCAAACTTGTCTTGCATACAGACGGTCACACAAAGTTGTCGGAAAATTCGATCGTTCTGAACGCGGTGACGTAAAACACGTACGCCGGGACTATAAACGGGGCAGTGGCCAATAGCTTTCATCTCTTTATTTATCCTGAGCATGCGTGGCACTTTGTGCGTCGGATTTGTGTACACACGATCGGAAATTCCGACAACGGATTTTGTTGTCGGAAAATTTTATAGCCTGCTCTCAAAATCCGATGGAAAATGTGTGATGGAGCCCACACACGGTCGGAATTTCCGACAACAAGGTCCAATCACACATTTTCCATCGGAAAATCCGACAGTGTGTACAGGGCATAAGTGTTCATAAAGGGAAGGACTAAGTGTTTTATTAAATGGGTTGAGGTAGAGTTAGGGGTAAGGGTTCATGGGGCTAAGGACTAAGTGTTATGGGTTGGGTGAAGTTTAGGCTAAGGGTTAAAGCGGAGTTCCACACAAAAATGGAACTTCCGCTTTTCGGAACCCTCCCCCCCTCCGGTGTCACATTTGGCACCTTTCAGGGGGGAGGGGGGTGCAGATACCTGTCTAAGACAGATATTTGCACCCACTTCCGGCATAGACTCCCATGGGAGTCTATGCCTCTTCCCGTCCCCACCGCGCTGTCTGCTGGGAACACACAGCTCCCAGGAGAGAGCGGGGACCACTTGGGACGCGCAGCGCGACTCGCGCATGCGCAGTAGGGAACCGGGAAGTGAAGTCGCAACGCTTCACTTCCTGATTCCCTCACCTAGGATGGCGGCGGCAGCTGCCGAGAACCGAGCGGGTTCTCGGCGTCCCCTGCCGACATCGCTGGACCCCGGGACAGGTAAGTGGCCATGTATTAAAAGTCAGCAGCTGCAGTATTTGTAGCTGCTGGCTTTTAATATTTTTTTTTTTTGGCGGTGTGGGTGGACCCCCGCTTTAAGTGTTAGGAGTTAGGAGGATGTTAACAGTTAAGTGCTTCTTTTAGAGCAGGGGTCTCCAAACTTTCTAAACAAAAGGCCAGTTTACTGTCCTTAAGACTTTAGGGGGGCCGGACTGTGGCCACTGGGAGTAGAAAAGGTCCCGACATCAATGGGGGGAAAAAAAAGCCCCAGTCGTTTGTTTCAGTGGGAGTAATTGTGGCTCATCATTGGTGTCAGTGGGAGGAATTCTGCCCCATTTCATTGGGCCCCATTGTTGGTGTCACTGGGAAAAATTGTGCCCCATCATTGGTGTTATTGGGCCCCATTGTTGGTGTCACTGGGAAAAATTGTGCCCCATCATTGGTGTTATTGAGCCCCATTGTTGGTGTCACTGGGAAAAATTGTGCCCCATCAATGGTGTTATTGGGCCCCATTGTTGGTGTTATTGGGAGAAATTGTGCTCCATCATTGGTGTTAATTGGATGAATTGTGCCCCTTCATTGGTGTTAGTGAGGGGAATTACGGCCCCAGAGGCCGGATAAAAGCAAGCAAAGGGCTGCATGTGACAGTATGACCACTAGATGGAGCTAAGGAGCACAGGAAATTCAAATATCTTTGTAACAAGAGATACAATGTAACAATTCTATAGATCTCTAGAGGAAATTAACAAATACTTGTAAGCATTGGTTACATGTTATATAGAATTGTATCTCTTGTTACAAAGACATGTTTATTTCCCCAGCTGACTCATCAGGGAGGTTTTTGCTGACAGGTAAAATATGGACCCAGGATTGGAGACTATACCCCACCTAGTACTCTAAAAAGACTCTGGTCTCCAGGACCTAACCCAGAACCTACCAAGAGCTACAAAACCTCTGGGCTCCAGGATCCAAACCAGAACTTACCAAGAGCTACAAAGCCACTGGGCTCCAGGACCCAAACCAGAACTTACCAAGAGCTTCAAAACCTCTGGGCTCCAGGATCCAAATCAGAACTTACCAAGAGCTTCAAAATCTCTGGGCTCCAGGACCCAAACCAGAACTTACCAAGAGCTACAAAGTCTCTGGACTCCAGGACCCAAGCTAGAACTTACCAAGAACTACAAAGCCTCTGGGCACCAGGACCCAAAACAGAACATACCAAGAGCTACAAATCCTCTGGGCTCCACGACCCAAACCAGAACTTACCAAGAGCTTCAAAATCTCTGGGCTCCAGGACCCAAACCAGAACTTACCAAGAGCTACAAAGCCTCTGATCTCCAGGACCAAAACTGGAACTTACCAAGAGCTGAGAAAACAAAAAAAAACATATTTTTTCCAGTACAGACAGAAATCCTGGAGCCCCTCGGCATCCATGTATACAGTAGGTGAGAAGCCTAGGTAATACAGATACACTATATTGTATGAAATCCTGCCAGCCAGTACCTCACATAGAGTTTAATGGTAAGGGTTCAGGTAGAAGAGAGTTAAGTGTTAGAGTTTCACTTGGGGGGGGGGGTTAAATGTTAAGGGTTCAGGTAGAGGAGGGTTAAGTGTTAGAGTTTCACTTGGGGGGGGGTTAAATGATAAGGGTTCAGGTAGAGGAGGGTTAAGTGTTAGAGTTTCATTTGGGGGGGTTAAATGGTAAGGGTTCAGGTAGGAAAGGTTTATGTGAAAAGGTAAAGGTAGGGAAAGGCTTAGCGCTAAAATGCATTAAGGGGGGGGGGGGGGGTTAGGGCAGTTTTAGGATTTTTACATCCGTCCAGCTTGGACACACAGACCTCTACCAGTGCGGGGCTCCCAGGGTTGGTGACCAATGTACAAACCGGGCAGTATAAAGAATTAATGGCACCAAATACAAAGTCGTTTTTTTTTCCCTCCAACAATCAGAGCGCCAATGTGTTTGTCCGAGGTTTAGCTTATTGATTGATCGCTGACACATTAGACACGAGAGCGAAGCCATTATCTACAATGGGACAATTATTTTCCAGGAAAGCTTAGAAGTCAATGGGCAATAATTCACTGCTAATGGGGTGTGTTTAAGTGAAAGAAGTGCTACAAAGGGGGTCTCTAACACACCTTCCACAGCCAGCAAAAAAAGATTAAAAAAAAAGAAAGAACGAAAGAACGAAAGAAAGGAATCTGTTTCAACTGCTCAGGGTAAAAACAGATTTCAATGCAATACGTTTGGAAATACATTTGAACGAAAGTGAAAGGATTAATATATTTTCCACCTTTTTCCTCCTTTGCTCAGTGCAATGGTTCAGTCATAATGACCGCCATTCCCTTATTTCCTATACTTTTTCATTCTGACATGTCCATTTAAAGTGTAAACACGTATGAGTGAGCCTCTTCCTGACGGTGGTCAATTAACCCTAAAATGATTTATAGATATAAACCGCAAGATTAATGGGACCTGCAGAAATGTGTTTACAGACGGAGAGCGCTCCTTTCTGCTCTATAGGACAATCCTGCAATACAAGCAATGCATGTCAGACACATGGGAAGCATGTAACCATCCCGATCCCGGCCCTTTACCACGTGATCAGCTGTTAGCCAATGACAGCTGATCACATGATGTAAACAAGCCGGTAATCGGCTTTTTCTTTTCCTGACGCTGACAGCGCGAGGAGAAAAAATAAAGTTGATTGAAGGGTTTTGTAGGAGGGACATTGGACCTATACAGCAAAGAAAAGTGTTGCCCACCAGTGCCACCTACCAGTGCCCATCAGTACTGCTAGTCAGTGCCCACCAGTGCCACCTATCAGTGCCCACCAGTGCCCACCAGTGCCACCTATCAGTGCCCATCAGTGCTGCCAATCAGTGCCCATAAGTGCCTCATCATCAGTGCCACCCATCAGTGCTGCCTATCAGTGCCACCTGACAGTGCCTATCAGTGCCCAATGCCACCAATCAGTGCCCATCAGTGCCACCTATCAGTGCCACCTATCAGTGTCACCTCTCAGTGCCCTTCAGTGCCAACTATCAGTGCCACCTACCAGTGTCCATCAGTGCCACCTACCAGTGCATCCTCATTAGTACATCCTGATCATTGCCCACCAGTGCCGCCTCATCAGTGCCCATCAGTGCCACTTATCAGTGCCCATCAGTGCTGCCAATCAGTGCCCATAAGTGCCTCAGCATCAGTGCCACCCATCAGTGCTGCCTATCAGTGCCACCTGACAGTGCCTATCAGTGCCCATCAGTGCCACCTATCAGTGCAACCTCTCAAGTCCACCTACCAGTGCCAACTATCAGTACAGCCTCATCAGTGCCTCCTGATCAGTGCCCACCAGTGCCGCCTCATCAGTGCCCATCAGTGCCACCTATCAGTGCTGCCTTATCAGTGCCTATCAGTGCCCATCAGTGCAGCCTATCAGTGCCGCCTTATCAGTGCCTATCAGTGCCCATCAGTGCCACCTATCAGTGTCGCCTTATCAGTGCCTATCAGTGCCCATCAGTGCAGCCTATCAGTGCCCATCAGTGCCGCCTCATCAGCGCACATCAGTGAAGGAGAAAAATTACCCGTTTGCAAAATTTTATGACAAACTATGAAAACTATTTTTTTTTTAATTTTCAGTCTGCTTTCATTTGTTTAGCAAAAGATAAAAAACTCCAGTGGTGATTAAATACCACCAAAAGAAAGCTCTATTTGTGTGGAAAAGAATGATAAAAATGTGTACAGTCTTACACGACGGCGTAATTGTCATTCAAAGTGTGACAGCGCTGAAAGCTGAAAATTGGCCTGGGCAGGAAGGTGGTATATGTGCCTGGTAAGCAAGCGGTTATTCATGGACCTGCTGTATGTTTCACATTCCTCTTCATCATTATCAGAAATAAGTAACTTGTCTACAGAAAAAAAAAAAATATATATATATATATATATATATATATATATATATATGTTGTTTACAAATTTGAAGTGGCGCTATGCTTCAAAATAAAAAGAATAATAAAACTTCATAAAGAATTACAAACAGTAATATTACATGTGTCTGATCTCTCAAGGTAGATATTGAATAACGTGAATAATAATAATACTAATAAATGATCTAGTTTGTACTCGACGTGCCAGTGCTGCAACAAACTTCTCATTGAGGTGTGCAAAACAATGCAAATAAAAAAAATATACTTATGTCTTATCACAATCCAACAATAAAATAATGTAGAAAAGATGATCCGCACTCCGGTTGTTGCTCTTAAAAAAATCTTAATTTTATTGAAAAGCCACAGTGTAAATGCAGATAAAACCGGTTGACGCATTTCAGCCTATAAGGCCTTATGCCGCGTACACACGGTCGGACTTTCTAGAAAGCTAGGTCCGACGTACTTGCCGCCAGACTTCCGGCGGACTACCGCCGGACTTTCTGAACGGCCGGACTTGCCTACACACGGCCGGACTTTCCGGAATCCGGTCTTCCCGACTGACTTCTGCCGGACTTTCAGAACGAACGGACTTTCCCACACACGGACAAGTCCGTTCATTTTGAACGTGACTTTGGTACGACGGGACTAGAAAAGGAATTCAATCTCGCCGCTTTTTTTGGCGAGATTGAAACCTTGCGAGCCCCGTCGCAGGCCCTTAGGTCTGGTATGGATTATAAAGGGGAACCCCTACGCCGAAAAAACGGCGTGGGGTCCCCCTAAAATCCATACCAGACCCCGATCCGAGCACGCAGCCTGGCCGGTCAGGAAGAGGGGTGGGGACGAGCGAGCGCCCCCCCCCTCCTGAACCGTACCAGGCCGCATGCCCTCAACATGGGGGGGTGGGTGCTTTGGGGGAGGGGGGCGCCCTGCGCCCCCCCCCCCCCAAAGCACCTTGTCCCCATGTTGATGAGGACAAGGGCCTCTTCCCGACAACCCTGGCCGTTGGTTGTCGGGGTCTGCGGGCGGGGGCTTATCGGAATCTGGGAGCCCCCTTTAATAAGGGGGCCCCCAGATCCCGGCCCCCCACCCTATGTAAATGAGTATGGGGTACATGGTACCCCTACCCATTTACCTAGGTAAAAAGTGTCAGTAATAAAACACAACACAGGTTTTTAAAATAATTTATTAAACAGCTCCGGGGGGGGGGTCTTCTTCCGTCTTCGGGGGTCCCTCCGGTTCATCTTCTCCCGGCGTCCGGTTGGTTCTTCTCCGCTCTCCGGCCTCTTCTCCCGGTGTCCCAGGTCTTCGGCCGGCCCCTCCGCTTTCTTCAGGTAGCTCTATTGTCAGCGGAGGTCCGGACTTCTGGGCTTCTTGGCTTCTTGTGTTCTCTTCTCTTCTCTTCCCCCAGATGTTGACACGACGCTCTCTCCGGCTGGACTGGTCTCTGAGGGCTGCGTTGTGACTTATATAGGCGGAGACCCCGCCCCCATATGATGTCACAGTCCCTGGGCATGCTGGGACTGTGACGTTTTAGGGGGCGTGGTCGACCACGCCCCCTAAAACGTCACAGTCCCAGCATGCCCAGGGACTGTGACATCATATGGGGGCGGGGTCTCCGCCTATATAAGTCACAACGCAGCCCTCAGAGACCCGTCCAGCCGGAGAGAGCGTCGTGTCAACATCTGGGGGAAGAGAAGAGAAGAGAACACAAGAAGCCAAGAAGCCCAGAAGTCCGGACCTCCGCTGGCAATAGAGCTACCTGAAGAAAGCGGAGGGGCCGGCCGAAGACCTGGGACACCGGGAGAAGAGGCCGGAGAGCGGAGAAGAACCAACCGGACGCCGGGAGAAGATGAACCGGAGGGACCCCCGAAGACGGAAGAAGACCCCCCCCCGGAGCTGTTTAATAAATTATTTTAAAAACCTGTGTTGTGTTTTATTACTGACACTTTTTACCTAGGTAAATGGGTAGGGGTACCATGTACCCCATACTCATTTACATAGGGTGGGGGGCCGGGATCTGGGGGCCCCCTTATTAAAGGGGGCTCCCAGATTCCGATAAGCCCCCGCCCGCAGACCCCGACAACCAACGGCCAGGGTTGTCGGGAAGAGGCCCTTGTCCTCATCAACATGGGGACAAGGTGCTTTGGGGGGGGGGGCGCAGGGCGCCCCCCTCCCCCAAAGCACCCACCCCCCCATGTTGAGGGCATGCGGCCTGGTACGGTTCAGGAGGAGGGGGGGGGCGCTCGCTCGTCCCCACCCCCTTTCCTGACCGGCCAGGCTGCGTGCTCGGATCGGGGTCTGGTATGGATTTTAGGGGGACCCCACGCCGTTTTTTCGGCGTAGGGGTTCCCCTTTATAATCCATACCAGACCTAAGGGCCTGGTATGCCCCGCGCTCGCCGCAATAGGAAGATTTGTTTTTCCTATTGCAGCGAGCGCGAGATGCAGTAACCTGCTCCTCCGTCGTATCTGGTCCTTCGGACTAGCATACAGACGAACGGGCTTTCCGTCAGGAACTGAGTCCGGCGGAGGTACGACGTAAAGATTTGAAGCAGGCTTCAAATCTAAAGTACGTCGGATTTCCGCAAAAATCCGACCGAAACGGTCCGTCGGAAGTCCGATGGAGACCACACACGGTCGGACTTTCGCAGGTGAAAAGTCCGACCGTGTGTACGCGGCATTAGTCATAACCTGGGTTACGACTAAGGCCTTATAGGCTGAAACGCGTCAACTGATTTTATCTGCATTTACACTGTGGCTTTTCAATAAAATGAAGATTTTTTAAGAGTAACAACCAGAGTGCGGATCATCTTTCCTACATTATTCTACTCAGCCAGCGACTGTGGATCGAGCACTCGGGAGCTCTGTTATCTATGTCTTGTATAGGTAGTAGCACTGATTTTTCTGTTGCAACGTTAAAATAATACCCCTACTGGGTATTGTAGTGCTAAACACCAGTGCTGCAAATAATGCAAAATTGTTCAAAAAAAGTGCAAATAAGCAAATATAGATTAAATTAAACATTAATCAATACAGTGATAAAGTGAAAAAAAAAACAATCCATTTTAGTGATTTGTTTGTCATATAATAGCGTTCATTAAAGAACAAAATCAGTGTGTCCGGTGATATTCGTTATACAAATGTTATGAAATTCCTCGGTGATGTGATGACTGTCCCTCGCACCTCAATGCACGCTGTGTGTGCTCGCAGCTCACCCTTTTCCCTACACCAGAAGGTCTAAAAGTATTTAGGGTGTAAGCAATTCCTCTCCATGGGTGGCCATATCATATCCTTTCATCCAATCAGCAATGCGATGGTATATAGGTCTGTCCACACTCTCTCCCGCTCTCTCCTCAAAGATAAAACATCGGTGAAGAAGGTTCCTTTCTTTTGTTTTTGAAATGGTAACTTTACTGAAAATGCAAACAACAGAAATTGCTTTAGGAACAACCAAAAGGAGGTAATACTCTTCCGGGGAATGAAAGGTAAAGACAAGTAGCAGCACTAATAACCTAACATGTTTTGTAGGTTGAAGGGACCGTCTAGCCGGGTCATACATGAGATAACCACACAATAATAGAGAATCCTTCTGTCCTCCGGAAGTAACTACGGAGTCACAGGGAGAAGTCGCATGCGGGGTGTCCAGCTTGGGTCTGCGTACACCAATTTTTAGTTAAATAGGTATGAGAGGAAGAGAAACCAAAAAACAAGGTTCCTTTCTAACACAGAGACATGGACCTTGCATCCCAATGCCTTAAAGTGGTTGTAAACCTCAGACATGAAATATGAACAAAGCATATCCCTCTATAGTGTGTACTTGTCTCAGTCCAGAGCACTAATGCCCCATACACACGGTCGGATTTTCCGATGGAAAATGTCCGATCGGAGCGTGTTGTCGGAAATTCCGACCGTGTGTGGGCTCCATCGGACATTTTCCATCGGATTTTCCGACACACAAAGTTGGAGAGCAGGAGATAAAATTTTCCGACAACAAAATCCGTTGTCGGAAATTCCGATCGTGTGTACACAAATCCGACGGACAAAGTGCCGCGCATGCTCAGAATAAACAAAGAGGTGAAAGCTATTGGCCACTGCCCCGTTTAGAGTCCCGACGTACGTGTTTTACGTCACCGCGTTCAGAACGATCGGATTTTCCGTCAACTTTGTGTGGCCGTGTGTATGCAAGACAAGTTTGAGCCAACATCCGTCGGAAAAAATCCTAGGATTTTGTTGTCGGAATGTCCGAACAAAGTCCGACCGTGTGTACGCCCTATAAGTGTCATTTCTGTCTGTTGCCTCCTTCCTCTTCTATCTGCACGAGTCACTTGTGACAAGTTTTCCTGACACCAAGAAAAAAAAAGGTGTCAGGGGAGGAGCTCCAGAACACAGCCTGTGACTGACAGCCTCAGCTCTGTTCTTGTGTGCTATGTGAATAGGGGGGGAGTTGTCCCTTCCCTCCAATCAGCTATCAGCTCTCCTCACTGAGTGTAAATCAGCTCTCCGTCCCCTGATTTTTGAAATCTCAGTCAAGCTGTATAAATCCTGGACTTTGAATGGCCATAGAGAAGAAAAGACTGCAGATAAACAGGGAGAACTTATGAAGGAGGATTCATTGAATCTCTGTGTATCACCTGAGGCCAGTCACTGCACTGGGTATATGGAAGGGTTTACAACCACTTTAACCCAGTGGCTATTACTTTCAAAAGTTTCCATCCCTTATGCCGCGTACACACGAGCGGACTTTACAGCAGACTTTGCCCGGCGGACGGCATTGCGTCGGACAATTCGATGTGTGTGGGCTCCAGCGGACTTTGTTTGCTCAAAAGTTGAATGGACTTAGATTTGAAACATGTTTTAAATCTTTCCGTCGAACTCGAGTCCGGTCGAAAAGTCCGCTCGTCTGTATGCTAGTTCGACGGACAAAAAGCCACGCTAGGGCAGCTATTGGCTACTGGCTATGAACTTCCTTGTTTTAGTCCGGTGTACGTCATCACGTACGAATTCGACGGACTTTGGTGGATTGTGTGTAGGCAAGTCTGTTCATTCGGAAAGTCCGTCATAAAGTCCGTTGAAAAGTCCGCCGGGCAAAGTCTGCCGTAAAGTCCGCTCGTGTGTACGCGGCATTAGTGTCTCTGCAGAGCAACATGCTTTGGGTTCTCCGAGGTCTTGCTGTGAGCTTATTATGTTTTCTGTTTCTTCCCATTCTAGGTTGCTGTATCAAATCGGACTTGAGAGCATCTGAAGGATCCTGTCTCTTGATGCAAGGTTCTGGGGTCTTCTCCATACTAGGTTAAATAATCAATTCTGATTTGAGTGCTTCTGGAGGTGCCTTTGTCTTGTTGTGGGTTTCTTGTGTCTTCTCCATATTAGGTCACTCTATCTAATCAGACTTGAGAGTCTCTGGAGGTTCGTGTCTCTTGCTGTGAAGGTTCCAGGTGTTGTCTGTGCCTTCTCAACACTGGGTTGCAGAATCTATGCAGACTTAAGAGCCTGTAAATGTTCCTTCGTCTCACTGTGAGGTTTTTTTGTGTCGTCTGTGTCTTCCCCATTCTAGGATGTTGCCTCTAATCAGACTAGAGAGCCCCTGGAGGACCTGTCTCTTACTATGAGGTTCTGTAGTCATCTTTGCATTCTCCATGCCAGGTTGCAGATTCTATTCAGAGATGTTTATGTGTCTTCTTCAGATCCGGTTGCAGATTCTATTAAGACTTGAGAGCCTGTGGAGATTCTTGTGTCTTGCTGTGAGGTTCTTGTGTCATCTGTTTCTTCCCCATTGTAGGTTGCTTGATCTAATCAGCTTTAGGAGGATCTTGTCTCATGCTATAAGGATCTGGTGTCTTCTGTGTCTTCTCCACACTGGGTTGCAGAATTTATTCAGACGTGAGAATCTCTGGATGTTCCTGTGTCTTCTTGTGAAGTTTAATCAGTCTTTAGAGTCTAGACCAGTGGTCATCAACCCTGTCCTCAGGGCCCACTAACAGGCCAGGTTTTATGTATTACCTTGGGGAGAGGGCCCTGAGGACAGGGTTGAAGACCACTGGTCTAGGGGATCCTGCCTTTTGCTATGAGGTTCTGGAGTCTTCTCCACATTGGGTTGCAGAATCATTTCAAACTTAAAACCGCTAAAGGTTCATGTCTCCTGTTCTTGTGTCATCTGTGTCTTCCCCACACAAGGTTGCTGGATCTAAACAAACGTTAGAGCTTCATGAGGATTGTTTCGCTTGCTAAAAGTTTCTGTTGTCCTTTGTGTTTGCTTGATCTATTCAGGCTTATTCTATTGAGATCCCTGTGTCTGCTCCATTTGCTGTAGCTCAGCTGTTTCCCTATCCCATAGAGCAGCTTGATAGTCCTGCTTGGCTGCAATGTTTTAGCCAGAATTTCTGGTGACCCAACAAGAATCTCTAAATGCAGATCAATAGTTGATATGACAGGTGAAACCTCAGAGCACAAACACCTAGAAGAAAAATACCCTTCTGGGTTGTCTAGTTCAGAGAAAGTGAACCAAGCTCTAAGCCGGGAACTCAATACTCGTACACACGATCGGAAATGCCGCCAGCAAAACTCCGATGAGAGCTTTCGGTCAGAAATTGCGACCATGTGTATGCTCCATCGGACTTTTGCTGGCGGAATTCCCGGCAGCAAAAGATTGAGAGCATGTTCTCTATTTTTCGGTCGGAAAAAGTTTCTATCCGAAAATGCAGTCGTCTGTATGCAAAAAACCACGCATGCTCTGAAACAATTTGACGCATGCTCGGAAGCATTGAACTTAATTTTCTTGGCTCGTCGTAGTGTTTGTACGTCACCGCGTTCTTGACGGTCGAAAGTTCAGAGAACTTTTGTGTGACCGTGTGTATGCAAGGCAAGCTTGAGCGAACAAGACAACAACACAGGGAGCGAGGGCGGGAAACTGCTTCCTCCTCTCTGTCCCTTCCTCTGCTGCCTCCTCCTTAAATAATGCTCCACCCCCTCAGTCTTTCTCAAACTGTTCCAACCCCTTCCTGTTACACTTTCTTATTTCACCATTTTGTTAACCCTTTCTTGTCTCCCCTTGCACACTGTCATGCCCGGCCCTGCACTACTTTCTCCTTTTCTTTCCGTTCCGGGCCTCACTGTAGGGGGTGGCTCAGCTCAATGTATTTACAGGACTAAGGTGGGAAAAGGGGGGCTGTGAGTATTATTGATCTTGTCCTTTATGCAAGCTAAGGGCCACATGTGACTCAAAAAGCACAAATCCAACATGGCTGCTCTAGGCTGTTGGATCCAGTTGGGATTGGACTGAACATGGCTGCTTTTGCATATAATCCATAACATCTGTGGCACGTTCCTTGCGGTCTCATCTCGTATTCACAGCGGAGAACTTGGCTGATTAGAATAACAGGATTTAACATAGTTAAGTGACTCCCCCCCAGGTGTGTATTGACTGCGTTATGTTATGAGTGTGAAAGTAACACGTTACTCTCCATCTGAATATCCAGACCCGACCTTCAGAGACCTTGACAACTGAATTCCCGTGTACCTCCCGAAGCCCAGAAATTGATTTGTCTTCTGCAAACCTCTTTACTGTGCATTACGCAAGGAATTCCTTTTATAGAGCCTCCTGGGATCAATCGAAGCGCACGACTGTGGAGGAGACGTCCCCTGCAGGCCGGTAACCTCTGTAACGTACGCCAATACGGCCGCACAACTTATTGGCACTATTTAAAATGGAAATAAGAATCCATTAGTATTGGATTGCCCAAGTGGAGAAAATCTTTGTGCTGAAGGCTGGTTTAACGATCACTCTCCATAAAATCCAGTTACGTTCCATCTGATAGAGGCGCCCGGCCATGCTGTGCACAAAATATATTACTTTATGGCGTTTGGAGGCTTTAAGTAAAGAGAAGTGGAATTGGTTTTTATGGCTTACACAATATAGATTTGTAGGTTTGTCACGGTGGGCACTAAATTCACACTGGGCAGATCTGCACTCATAAGGGCTTATTTATGAACAGGAGAAATTGATATTTTGTTGCTGTTATTTGTCATTGGAAATGTTGTTTCAGACAGTTCTTCCTATTTATAAACGCCTTCCATCAAGGCGAACCTTCGCTCAAAAGTGAAAGTGCCTCTATTTTTTCTTCCCCAAAGTGAAAGTGCCTCCATTCTTCCTCCCCAAAGTGAAAGTGTCGTTATTCTTCCTCCCCAAAGTAAAATTGCCTCTATTCTTCCTCCCCAAAGTGAAAGTGCCTCTATTCTTCCTCCCTAACCTGAAAGTGCCTCCATATTTCCTCCCCAAAGTTAAAGTGCCGCTGTTCTTCCATCCCAAAGTGAAAGTGTTGTTATTCTTCCTCCGCAAAGTGAAAGTGCCTCTATTCTTCCTCCTCAAAGTGAAAATGCCTCTATTCTTCTTCCCCAAAGTGAAAGTGCCTCTATTCTTCCTCCTCAAAGTGAAAATGCCTCTATTCTTCTTCCCCAAAGTGAAAGTGCCTCTATTCTTGCTCCCCATAGTTAAAATTGCCTCTATTCTTTCTCCAAAAGTGAAAGTGCCTCTATTCTTCCTCCCAGGGTTAAAAAAATTGCCTCTATTCTTCCTCCCCAAAGTGAAAGGGCCTCCATTCTTCCTCCCCAAAGTGAAAGTGCCTCTATTCTTGCTCCCCAAAGTGAAAGTGTCTCTATTTTTCCTCCCCAAAGTGAAAGTTCCACCATTCTTCCTCCCCAAGGTGAAAGTGCCTCTATTCTTCCTCCCTAACCTGAAAAAGCCTCCATATTTCCTCCCCAAAGTGAAAGTGCCGCTGTTCTTCCATCCCAAAGTGAAAGTGTCGTTATTCTTCCTCCCCAAAGTGAAAGTGCCTCCATTCTTCCTCCCCAAAGTAAAATTGCCTCTATTCTTCCTCCCCAAAGTGAAAGTGCCTCTATTCTTCTTCCCCAAAGTGAAAGTGCCTCTATTCTTCCTCCTCAAAGTGAAAATGCCTCTATTCTTCTTCCCCATAGTTAAAATTGCCTCTATTCTTCCTCCCCAAAGTGAAAGTGCCTCTATTCTTCCTCCCCAAAGTGAAAGTGCCTCTATTCTTTCTCCCCAAAGTAAAATTGCCTCTATTCTTCCTCCTCAAAGTGAAAGTGCCTCTATTCTTCCTCCCAGATTTAAAATTGCCTCTATTATTCCTCCCCAAAGTGAAAGTGCCTTTATTCTTCCTCACAGGGTTAAAATTGCCTCTATTCTTGCTCCTCAAAGTGAAAATGCCTCTATTCTTCTTCCCCATAGTTAAAATTGCCTCCATTCTTCCTCCCCAAAGTGAAAGTGCCTCCATTCTTCCTCCCCAGAGTGAAAGTGCCTCTATTCTTGCTCCCCAAAGTAAAAGTGTCTCTATTTTTCCTCCCCAAAGTGAAAGTTCCACCATTCTTCCTCCGCAAGGTGAAAGTGCCTCCATATTTCCCCCCCAATGTGAAAGGGCCGCTATTCTTCCACCCCAAAGTAACAGTGCCTCTATTCTTCCTCTCCAAAGTGAAAGTGCCTCTATTCTTCCTCCCAGAGTTAAAATTGCCTCTATTCCTCCTCCCCAAAGTCAAAGTGCCTCTATTCTTCCTCCCCGCCCCCTAACAATTTAGATTTTTATTTTATTATGGGGTACAGGTACCTTTTTTTGACAGGTTTCCTCTCCCCCTTCCTCAATTCACATAGGCAAGCTGGGTCAGGGGTCGGGCCTGGAGACCAGTAGCTATAGCTGTAGAGAGGCTCCCACCAACCAGCAGGATAAGTACACAAGTCACCTTGGTGGATGATGTGGGCTCATCCGAGGTGTGGGGTCTAAGCACTAACCGGTGTTCACCTGAGCTCCTGATGGTGGAGTTGGATTTTGCTGTGTGCTAGTCCTTAGGATCGCCCCATTGGGAGGTGAGCAAGCCGGGGTCCAGATATAGCAGGTAGGGATCAAGCAGAAGCATAGTCAGTAAACAAGCCAAAGGTCGGTAATGAATGGGTGCAGGTTGGGATCAAGTGGAAGCGTAGTTGAGGAACAAGCCAAAGGTCGGTAACGAGTGGTAGTGGAGATAAGGACAGCTGAAGGTAGGCAAAGGAGCAAGATATCGGCTGTAGAGATCACAATAATCTGGCAAACAGGGAGTGCAGAGGCGTGGCTTAAATCAGGAAGTTTATGGGAGGAGCAAGGAGTTTAAGGTTCACCAGAAACAATGTACAAGGCAAGATTATCCAAGGGTTCAGATAGGGAGCTATCCAGCAGCGCAGGTGGCTCAGCAAGGAGACCTACTGCCAGATGCAGCAGAGGTCATGGGTTCAGATCCCGGTCTTGACACAAGAATGATGTCTGCTTGAGCCCACCTCTGGGGATGTGTACTGGCTTTTAAAACCAAGGTACTGTACTTACCAGTTCTTGGAATCCAGTACCTGGTATTTAAAAGTCAGCAGATCTAGCATTTGTAGCTGCTATCAAGTGAAGTTCCCCGCCGGTAGGCCACATACCGTTCGGGCCCCACCAGCCCATCCTAGGGCGGGCAACCGGGTCTTGGTAGGCTTGGAAGCCTCAAGCCCAGCCCCATGCTGAGCTGAGTTCCCGGACAGAAGGCTGGAGAAAGAAGGAAAAGACTGAAGTTCCTCTTTGAGTAGAAATGAGTGGACCAGGTCAGGTTTGGTTCAGCAGGAAGTCTATGAACCCCAAACTTAGCCACCAACTCTATTAAATAGACAAACTATTGTAAGACAGAGACATGGAGTACGAGGCACTTCCAGGCAATGCAATAAAACTAATTAAAATAGTGTTGGGGAAAGTTTCAAGGGGTATGAAAAACTAATTAAAATAGTGTTGTGGAAAGTTTCAAGGGGTATGAATACTTTTTCAAGGCACTGTATGTAATCCTGCTCTACAAGTATTCCAAGATGATCCCCAGTAGGCCAGATGTGTTATGTATAACAGTCCATAAATGTTCCATATTAAAGCATGTTGTGCTCCCCAACTTGGGGAGCACAACATGCTTTAATATGGAACATTTATGGACTGTTATACATAACACATCTGGCCTACTGGGGATCATCTTGGAATACTTGTAGAGCAGGATTACATACAGTGCCTTGAAAAAGTATTCATACCCCTTGAAACTTTCCACATTTTCTCATGTTACAGCAAAAAAACATAATTGTTTTTATTGGCATTTTATGTGACAGACCAACACAAACTTGCACATAATTTTGAAGTGGAAGGAAAATCATAAATGGTTTTCACATTTTTTGACAAATAAATATGTGAAAAGTGTGTGTGGGGGGGGGGGCATTTGTATTCAGCCCCCTTTACTCTGATACCCCTAACTAAAATCTAGTGGAACCAATTGCCTTCAGAAGTCACCTAATTAGTAAATAGAGTCCACCTGTGTGTCATTTAATCTCAGTATAAATACAGCTGTTCTGTGAAGCCCTCACAGGTTTGTTAGAGAACCTTAGTGAACAAACAGCATCATGAAGGCCAAGAAGCACACCAGACAGGTCAGGGATAAAGTTGTGGAGAAGTATAAAGCCGGGTTACGTTATAAAAAAATCTCCCAAGCTTTGATCATCTCACGGAGCTCTGTTCAATCCATCATCGGAAAATGGAAAGAGTATGGCACAACTGCAAACCTACCAAGACATGGCCGTCCACCTAAACTGACCGTGCCGGGCAAGGAGAGCATTCATCAGAGAAGAGCCAAGAGGTCCATGGTAACTCTGGAGGAGCTGCAGAGATCCACAGCTCAGGTGGGAGAATCTGTCCACAGGACAACTATTAGTCGTGTTCTCCACAAATCTGCCCTTTATGGAAGAGTGACAAGAAGAAAGACATTGGAGAAAGAAAGTCATAAGAAGTCCTGTTTGTAGTTTGTGAGAAGCCATGTGGAGGACACAGCAAACATGTGGAAGAAGGTGATCTGGTCACATGAGACCAAAATTCAACTTTATGGCCTAAAAGTAAAACGCTATGTGTGGGGAAAACTAACACTGCACATCCCCCTGAACACACCATCCCCACCGTGAAACATGGTGGTGGCAGCATCATGTGGTGGGGATGGTTTTCTTCAGCAGGGACAGCGAAGCTGGTCAGAGTTGATGGGAAGACGGATGGAGACAAATACAGGACAATCTTAGAAGAAAACCTGTTAGAGTCTACAAAAGACTTGAGACTGGGGCGGAGGTTCACCTTCCAGCAGGACAACGACCCGAAACATCCAGCCAGAGCTACAATGGAATGGTTTAGATCAAAGCATATTCATGTGTTAGAATGGCCCAGTCACAGTCCAGACCTAAATCACATTGAGAATCTGTGGCAAGACTTGAAAATTGCTGTTCACAGACGTTCTCCATCCAATCTGACAGAGCTTGAGATATTTTACAAAGAAGAATGGGCAAAAATGTCCTCTCTAGATGTGCAAAGCTGGTAGAGACACCCCCAAAAAGACTTGTAGAGAAAGGGGGTTCTACAAAGTATTGACTCCGGGGGGCGCCATACAAATGCCCCTCCCCCCCAGACTTTTCACATATTTATTTGTATCATTTATCATTTTCCTTCCACTTCACAATTATGTGACACTTTGTGTTGGCCTATCACATAAAATACATTTACGTTTTTGGTTGTAACATGACAAAATGTGGGGAATTTCAAGGGGTATGAATACTTTTTCAAGGCACTGTATCAGGGTGTAACAGAAGATTTCATATGAGGATTCTTCACCTAGAAGAAGGTTTATACATAGCTCCTAGTGGCAGGGTATGGAGATAATAGAGATTGGAATGACTAATAGCCTTTCTTTCAACTGAAGATCAAAGGGCCATCAAGCTAAAAATGCTAAACCTGGACCAATGAATTTGCCCACAGTGTGACATCGCCATCTGCTGGAGGATATCAAAGACGTTAGCATAATTTTACCGATTTTTGCTCATTGGACAGAGAACTCTACAGAGGGCGAGTGGGGGTGTCAATGTGGGTGTTGCTTGTGTGTCAGGTCTGGCTGTATCTCTTATTCCTGGAGCCCAGACAAGATTTATACTTTGAGGACGGACTTTTGTATCTCTTTATCTCTGATTTATTCGTATGTTTCAGTTATATTACCTTGTATCAAATGTATTATTGTTTTACTTTCTTTGTAAATAAATAGGACCTTTGCTTCTTCAAGCATTGTGTTCTTTATTATAGCTATCAATATTCATACTATCACTGAACGTTAACAGAATAGCAAGCGATAGGATCTGATAAGATAGATATATACACTATATTACCAAAAGTATTGGGACGCCTGCCTTTACACGCACATGAACTTTAATGACATCCCAATCTTTGTTCGTAGGGTTCAATATTGAGTTGGCCCCGCCCTTTGCAGCGATAACAGCTTCAACTCTTCTGGGAAGGCCGTCCACAAGGTTTAGGAGGGTGTCTATGGGAATGTTTGACCATTCTTCCAAAAGAGCATTTGTGAGGTCAGGCACTGATGTCGGATGAGAAGGCCTGGCTCGCAGTCTCCGCTTTCATTCATCCGTGTCTTTATGGACCTTGCTTTGTGCACTGGTCCAAATCATTTGGTGGAGGGGGGATTACGGTGTGGGGGGAGGGGGGATTATGGTGTGGGGGGTTGTTTTTCAAGGGTTGGGATTGGCCCCTTAGTTCCAGTGAAGGGAGCTCTTAAGGCGTCAGCATACCAAGACATTTTGGACAAATTTTAATGCTCCCAACTTTGTGGGAACAGTTTGGGGACGGCCCCTTTCTGTTCCAACATGACTGCCCACCAGAGCACAAAGCAAGGTCCATAAAGACATGGATGAGCGAGTTTGGGGTGGAGGAACTTGACTGGCCTGTACAGAGTCCTGACCTCAACATGAATTAGAGCGGAGACTGCGAGCCAGACCTTCTGATCCAACGTCAGTGCCTGACCTCACAAATGTGCTTCAGGAAAAAGTATAGTATAGCAAAAAAAGAACATTTCTTCAAAACCATCTCAAAAGCGATCAACCTCCCTCGTGCACTCTTCAAACTAGTCGCCCAGACTAGGAACCTCACCTGTTTAGAGCCTCCAGCAAATGAAACACAAGAATTCTGCAATGAGTTATCGGATTTTTTCATTGACAAAATCGCAACCATTCGGGAAATAATTCAGCAGAACATAGCCAGTAACCCCATTCTGCCAGAGCAAGAAAAAAAAGCACACAAATATTCTACAACCACCGAGATTTACTCCCAATCACCATGGACACCACCAAAACCATCATCAGAAACCTCCGCCAAACGACATTATTCCCACAAAACTTCTGAAACAATGTACCGACATCTTGGCACCCATCATAACTTACCTCATAAACCAGTCATTTAAAGAAGGAATCGCCCCGACCTCCCTCAAGCAAGGCACAATCAAACCCCTCCTAAAGAAGCCCAACCTCGATCCCAATGACCCAAACGACCTGTCACAAGCCTCAACACCATCTCCAAAATATTCCAGAAAGCAGTACAGCTACAACTCCATCTGGACACCCATAAGTTCTTGGACCCACTACAATCTGGTTTCCGCCCTGGCCACGGGACAGAAACCGCTCTCCTCAAAATCTGGGATGACCCCCTCGAAGCAGCAGATGAAGGAGAATCGGGTCTCCTGGTGCTGCTGGACCTCAGTGCAGCTTTCGACACAGGAGACCACAAAACCCCGCTCACTCGTCCCACAGAAGTAGCTGGAGTTGCAGACTCAGACTTACCATGGTTCGCATCCTTCCTAGAGAATCGATCCCAAAAAAGTGAAACTAGGAGCCTTCACTTCGGAAGCACGTAAAATGACATGCGGAGTCCCTCAAGGATCACCCCTGTCGCCCGTGCTCTTTAACATCTATCTCCACTCACTCCTCAAAATCATCAGCAACCAGGACCTGCTTTATCACTCCTACGCGGATGACATCCAACTCTACCTACGCATCACCAACAAAAAAGACCAATACCAGGCACTGGAAAACTGTCTCTCATTGATCGACGATTGGATGACGGAGAGTTACCTTAAACTCAACGGATCCAAAACAGAACTCCTCTTCCTCCATGCAAACCGAAACAAAAACCCTGGCCCGATGTCCACACCACTCACCATCCTCAGACAACCCATCACCCCCAACACCAAAGCCAAAAGCCTCGGAGTTATCTTTGACTCAGACATGACAATGGATGCACAAATAGGATCAGTAGTCAGCGGATCCCACTACCTTCTTCGCCTATTGCGTAGACTCATCCCCTTCATCCCGGAAGGAGATACAGCAGCTGTAGTTGGAACAATCATCATTTCCCGACTCGACTACGCAAATTCCCTCTACCTAGGACTTCCCAAATACCAAATTTCACGTCTACAAATCGTCCAGAACACAGCAGCCAGACTGGTACCTGGAAAAAAACCCTGGGAATCGATCACCCCGTCCCTGAGGACCCTCCATTGGCTAGCCGTGAAGGACCGGGTTACATTCAAGACCCCCTGCCTCACTCACAAATGTACACAAGGAAAAGCCCCACACTACACTACACCCCAGGTCGCCCCCTCCGGTCAACTAACCAGAACCTCCTCCACATCCCCAAGAACCATTATAAATTAAAAGGCGAACGAAGGTTCGCAATCCAAAGACCACGGCTATGGAACGCTCTACTCCTGGACATCCGCTCGGAAGAAAACCATCTGGCCTTCAGGAAGAAGCTCAAGACCCATCTCTTCTGAAGACCCATCTCTTCTGAAGACCCATCTCTTCTGAAGACCCATCTCTTCTGAAGACCCATCTCTTCTGAAGACCCATCTCTTCTGAAGACCCAGACGGACACTGGCGGCAAAAGCACCTTGAGGCGATTTAGTTTGCATATGTAGTGCTATATAAGTTATTCATTCATTCATTCAGGAAGAATGGTCAAACATTCCCATAGACACCCTCCTAAACCTTGTGGACGGCCTTCCCAGAAGAGGTGAAGCTGTTATAGCTGCAAAGGGCGGAGCCAACTCCATATTGAACCCTACGGACTAATGCCCCGTACACACGGTCGGACTTTGTTCGGACATTCCGACAACAAAATCCTAGGATTTTTTCCGACGGATGTTGGCTCAAACTTGTCTTGCATACACACGGTCACACAAAGTTGTCAGAAAATCCGATCATTCTGAACGCGGTGACGTAAAACACGTACGTCCGGACTATAAACGGGGCAGTGGCCAATAGCTTTCATCTCTTTATTTATTCTGAGCATGCGTGGCACTTTGTCCATCGGATTTGTGTACACACGATCGGAATTTCCGACAACGGATTTTGTTGTCGGAAAATTTTATCTCCTGCTGTCCAACTTTGTGTGTCGGAAAATCCGATGGAAAATGTCCGATGGCGCCCACACACGGTCGGAATTTCCGACAACACGCTCCGATCGGACATTGTCCATCGGAAAATCCGACCGTGTGTACGGGGCATAAGACTGGGATGCCATTAAAGTTCATGTAAAGGCAGGCGTCCCAATACTTTTGGTAATATAGTGCACAGTGGGAGAGGGTCTTTTTATGTGACGTTAAAACTTTGAAAATACACCAAAAACAAGCTTGGGAGATGCCTAAAAGCTGGATGTGGTGTTCAGGAACAGTACGACGTAGTCGTTTAAAAGTGACGTTTGTAAAAAAAAAAAAAATGAAGAAAGGGAAAAAGTTGCACGGGGATTTCCTTAATACTCTACTGATGGGATGGAACCTGGGTGGCCAGAAGAGTGGGGGCTGGGAGCAGGCCCTGGGGACAACTGTAGAAAGGGTTAGGGTTTGGAATCTCCCTAGTAAAGACAGTAATTAAAAACATGGCAAAGGGTACAAATTTTTCCCCACTCCATCCAAACTTTTTTGGCTGTGAAGACCCGCCCTTTTCTGGCACTTTTTGTTTACATGTCAAAATCTGTATTTTTCACTAGAAAATTAGTTACATAGTTACATAGAAGGTGAGGTTGAAAACAGACACAAGTCCATCAAGTCCAACCTATGTGTGTGATTATGTGTCAGTATTACATTGTATATCCCTGTATGTTGCGGTCATTCAGGTGATTATCTAATAGTAGTTAGAACCCCCAAACATTATATTTTTTCAGCAGAAAAAATAAAATGTCAATTGTTGCAATTTTTTTATATCACATATCACGTATTTGCGCAGCGGTTTTTACACTACAATGAATTAGAAAAAAACAAAACACAATATATAACCCATTTTTTTTTTTTTTTGCAAATATGAAGACAATGTTATGCCCAGTAAATAGATACCAAACATGTCAAGCTTTAAAATTGCGCACGCTCGTGGAATGGCGACAATCATTAACCACTTCCCGCCCGCCCTATAGCGGATTGACGTCCGGGAAGTGGTTCTGTTATCCTGACTGGGCGTCATATGACGTCCTTCAGGATAACATGCCGCAGCGCGCCCCCGGGGGCGCGCATCGCGGCGATCGGTGGAGCGGTGTGTCAGTCTGACACACCGCTACACTGATCTTGGTAAAAAGCCTCCGGCGGAGGCTCTTTACCACGTGATCAGCCGTGTCCAATCACTGCTGATCACGCTGTCAATAGGAAGAGCCGTTGATCGGCTCTTCCTCACTCGCGTCTGACAGACGCAAGTAGAGGAGAGCCGATCGGCGGCTCTCCTGGCAGGGGGGGTCTGCGCTGATTGTTTATCAGCGCAGCCCCTTCGCAGATCACCCCACTGGACTACCAGGGATGCCACTAGGACCACCAGGGAAGGGGCAACGTGGATGGCCAGGTATGTACCCCATGGCCATCCACATGTGCCCAATCTGTGCCAATCAGTGCCCACAAATGGGCACTGATTGGCACTATTATGCCAATGACATGCCCAGCAATGCTATATCAGTGCCACCTGTCATGGCCCATCTGTGCCACCTGTCACTGCCCATCGGTGCCACCTGTCAGTGCCCATCTGTGCCCATCTGTGCCCATCAGTGCCCACCTATCAGTGCCCACCAGTGCCACACATCAGTGCCACACATAAGTACCCATCAGTGCCACCCATATATACCAATCAATGCCACCTACGAGTGCCCATCAGTGCCGCCTATGTGTGCCCATCGGTGCCACCTATGAGTGCCCATCAGTGCCGCATACCAGTGCCACTTATCAGTGCCCATCAGTGCCACCTATCAGTGCCCATCAGTGCCGCATACCAGTGCCACTTATCAGTGCCAATCAGTGCCACCTATCAGTGCCCATCAGTGCCGCCTATCAGTGCCCATCATCAGTGCCCGTTAGTGCCACCTCATCAGTGCCACCTCATTGGTGCCACCTCATCGGTGCCCATCAGTGCCGCCGTATCAGTGCCCATCAGTGCAGCTATATCAGTGCCCATTATTGAAGGAGAAAGCGTACTTATTTACAAAAAAATTTAACAGAAACAAAGTAAAACTTGTTTTTTTTCGAAATTTTCGATCTTTTTTTATTTGTTGCGCAAAAAATAAAAACCGCAGAGGTGATCAAATACCACCAAAAGAAAGCTCTATTTGTGGGAACAAAATGATAAAAAAAATTGTTTGGGTACAGTGTAGCATGACCGCGCAATTGTCATTCAAATTGCAACAGCGCTGAAAGGTGAAAATTGGGCTGGGCGGGAAGGTGTCTAAGTGCCTGGTATTGAAGTGGTTAAAATTCTCCATGGGCGAAGTTTTAAAAATGTTTGCAGGTTACCAGTTTAGAGTTAGAGAGGAGGTCTGGTAATAGAATTATCGCTCTCGCTCTAACGTTGGCAGCGATACCTCACATGTGTGGTGCGAACACCGTTTACATATGCGGGCGCGGCTTACGTATGCATTCGCTTCTGTGTGCGAGCACGGAGAGATTGGGGTGCATTTTTTCTTATTTAATTTTTTTATTTTTTATTTCTACATTGCCCTTTTAATTTTTTCAATTTTTTTTGGATCACTTTTATTCCTATTAGAAGGGATGTAAATATCCCATGTCCGTCTCAGCGACCAGCCGGTCATTTTATCTGATTGTTGCCGGTAAACACGGTAAGCCTAAGAAGCACTGACAAGCAGCAGGGGGAGGGGGGGAGGGGTATTTGATCCCCAAGTAAAACATGACTTAGTATTTGGTTGGAGAATCCCTTGTTGGTGATCACAGAGGTCAGACGTTTCTTGTAGGTGGTGATCAGTTTCCACACATCTCAGGAAGGGATTTTGGTCCACTCTTCTCTACAGATCTTCTCTAAATCCTTAAGGTTTCTTGGCTGTCTCTTGGCAACTCGAAGTTTCAGCTCCTCCATACATTTTCTATAGGATTAAGGTCTGGAGACTGGATAGGCCACTCCATGACCTTAACGTGCTTCTTCTTGAGCCCCTCCCTTGTTGCCTTGGCGGTATGTTTTGGGTCATTGTCATGCTGGAAGACCCAACCATGACCCATCTTCAGTGTTCTGGATGAGGGAAGAAGGTTCTCCTCCAAGATCTTACAATACATGGCCCCGCCCATTGGCCCCTCAATGCGGCAAAGTCGGCCTGAACCTTTATCAGAGAAACAGCCCCAAAGCATCATGTTTCCACCTCCGTGTGTGACTGTAGGGACAGGGCCGGATTTGCCACAAGGCCACCGAGGCCAGGCCTTGGGGCAACAGTGGTGCAGGGGTGGTGCCGCTCCTGCGGTGACTTTGTGGCTGCCCCCCCCTTCAGGCTGCCCGTTAAAGTCAATTAAGGGCACCGGTGCCCTTAAAAAAGATGTCCGCGAGCCGTCCACTACTGCGCATGCGCCGTTCCAAAGCCGGCCGGGCTCGGGAAAGCTCGTACTTGCTCGGCTGGGGGGCGCATGCGCAGTAGCGTGATTGCGCTGCCCAGCGCCATTTTTGAAAAGATCAAGAAGTAATGTCAGCGGTGCGGCGGCGGGGGAGAGAGATGACATCTCTCATTGCCCGCACCGCTGTTCCACCCTCCTCCATCTGGTGACAGCCAGGCAGCGTGGCAAGTGACATCAACATCTGGTGGCAGCCAGGCAGTGTGGCAAGTGACATCAACATCTGGTGGCAGCCAGGCAGCGTGGCAAGTGACATCAACATCTGGTGGCAGCCAGGCAGTGTGGCAAGTGACATCTCCATCTTGTGGCAGCGTGGTAAGTGACATCTCCATCTGGTGGCAGCGTGGCAAGTGACATCTCCATCTGGTGGTAGCGTGGCAAGTGACATCTCCATCTGGTGGTAGCGTGGCAAGTGACATCTCCATCTGGTGGCAGACAGGCAGTGTTGCAAGTGACATCTCCATCTGGTGGCAGGCAGCGTGGCAAGTGACATCTCCATCTGGTGGCAGGCAGCGTGGATAGTGACATCTCCATCTGGTGGCAGGCAGCGTGGCAAGTGACATCTCCATCTGGTGGCAGCGTGGCAAGTGACATCTCCATCTGGTGGCAGCGTGGCAAGTGACATCTCCATCTGGTGGCAGCGTGGCAAGTGACATCTCCATCTGGTGGCAAGTGACATCCCCATCTGGTGGCAGGCAGCGTGGCAAGTGGCATCTCCATCTGGTGGCAGGCATAGTGGCAAGTGACATCTCCATCTGGTGGCAGCGTGGCAAGTGACATCTCCATCTGGTGGCAGCATGGCAAGTGACATCTCCATCTGGTGGCAGGCAGGCAGTGTGGCAAGTGACATCTCCTTCTGGTGGCAGGCAGCGTGGCAAGTGACATCTCCATCTGGTGGAAGGCAGCGTGGCAAGTGACATCTCCATCTGGTGGCATAGTGGCAAGTGACATCTCCATCTGGTGGCAGCATGGCAAGTGACATCTCCATCTGGTGGCAGCGTGGCAAGTGACATCTCCATCTGGTGGCAGCATGGCAAGTGACATCTCCATCTGGTGGCAGGTAGGCAGTGTGGCAAGTGACATCTCCTTCTGGTGGCAGGCAGCGTGGCAAGTGACATCTCCATCTGGTGGCAGGCAGCGTGGCTAGTGACATCTCCATCTGGTGGCAGGCAGCGTGGCAAGTGACATCTCCATCTGGTGGCAGCGTGGCAAGTGACATCTCCATCTGGTGGCAGCATGGCAAGTGACATCCCCATCTGGTGGCAGGCAGCGTGGCAAGTGACATCTCCATCTGGTGGCAGCGTGGCAAGTGGCATCTCCATCTGGTGGCAGCGTGGCAAGTGACATCTCCATCTGGTGGCAAGTGACATCTCCATCTGGTGGCAGCGTGGCAAGTGACATCTCCATCTGGTGGCAAGCATAGAGGTAAGTGACATGCTCAGGGCTTCCAATGATTCTGCATTATGGTGAGTTGAACTATTTCATTTTACATTACAAAGTAATGATAGAAGTAATGTGTTTCAATCATCCTGACACCATAACAACCATGGTGCCGGGGATGATTGAAGCACTAACACCAGCCATTGCCCTGAAAAATTGCCCGCAAAAAATCCTTACCCCTCGCGCGCTTACCCTGAAGTATTTTTAGTCTGTACAATTAAAGCCAGTTATTTTCAGTGTTCTCGTGTATGGAGATATGTTTTTAATCGATCTATTGTAGCAGCCATCGATAAAGGACAAGAATAGTGGTGTGTGTGTGTGGGGGCGGGGGCGGCATTGAAGGACCCGGCCTTGGGGCGGCAAAGGGAGTAAATCTGGGCCTGTGTAGGGATGGTGTTCTTAGGGTCATAGTCAGCATTTTTCTTCCTCCAAACATGGCGAGTCCTCCTCCTCAGGAAGACACATGTACAGGTCCATCTGAAGTTTGCCAATGAATATCTAAATGATTCAGAGAAGGATTGGGAGCAGTGGCGGCTCGTCCATAGGAGGCGCATGGGTGCCCCCCCCCCCCCACTCAGCAGTCACAAAAAAAATAGAAAAAAATGTTCTTTAAGTGCACTGTGTTCGGGCGCCGGACACAGTGCACTATGAGAAGCGTCACGTCAATGCAATCACGAGATTGCGAACGAGGTGCTTCATTTGCATGCTTTTGACCTGCTTTGCGGCGCAATCCAAAGCGCAGAACAGCTTTGGGAACTTTGTTGTTCAAGTTAAGAGGTTACTTCCAGTCTCCCTGTTACACAGGGAAACCAGAAGTGACGTGGGCAACTCCATGGAATGCAAGGCCTGAGCGGAGCTGCAAGTAAGGTAAGTGAGGCTGCATATGATGGGGCACAGTGAGGCTGCATATGATGGGGCACAGTGAGATTTCATATGATGGGGCACAGTGAGGCTGCATATGATGGGGCACAGTGAGGCTGCATATGATGGGGCACAGTGAGGCTGTATATGATGGGCACAGTGGCTGCATAAGATGGGCACAGTAGCTGTATTTGAGGGGTCACAGTGGCCGCATTTGATGGCACAGTGGCTGCGTTTGTTGGCCGCAGCGTCTGCATTTGATGGCACAGTGGCGGCAATTGATGGGTACAGTGGCTGTGTTGTTGGCACAGTGGCTGCGTTTGATGGGCACAGTGGCGGCGTTTGATTAGCACATTGGCTGCGTTTGATTAGCACAGTGGCTGCATTTGATGGCACAGTCGCGGCGTTTGATTAGCACAGTGGCTGCATTTGATGGGCACAGTGGCGGCGTTTGATTAGCACAGTGGCTGCGTTTGATGGGCACAGTGGTGGTGTTTGATTAGCACAGTGGCTGCATTTGATGGCACAGTGGTGGCAATTGATGGGCACAGTGGCTGCGTTTGATTAGCACAGTGGCTGTGATTAATGGCACAGTGGGTGCAATTGATGGGGGGTTTTTTCAGAACTTTGTTTGTTTGTGTCCCCACAAAAATTTTGAGCACCAGCCGCCACTGATTGGGAGAAAGTTCTGTGGTCAGATGAGACCAAAATTGAGCTCTTTGGCATCAACTCGACTCGCCGTGTTTGGAGGAAGAAAATTGCTGACTTTGAGCCTAAGAACATCATCCCTACAGTCACATCATCCCTACAGTCACATCATCATCCCTACAGTCATCCCTACAGTCACATCATCATCCCTACAGTCACACACCATCCCTACAGTCACACACCATCCCTACAGTCACATCATCCCTACAGTCACACATCATCCCTACAGTCACACATCATCCCTACAGTCACATCATCATCCCTACAGTCACATCATCCCTACAGTCACACATCATCCCTACAGTCACACATCATCCCTACAGTCACATCATCATCCCTACAGTCACATCATCCCTACAGTCACATCATCATCCCTACAGTCACACATCATCCCTACAGTCACATCATCATCCCTACAGTCACACACCATCCCTACAGTCACATCATCATCCCTACAGTCACACATCATCCCTACAGTCACACATCATCCCTACAGTCATATCATCCCTACAGTCACATCATCCCTACAGTCACACATCATCCCTACAGTCACATCATCCCTACAGTCATATCATCCCTACAGTCACATCATCCCTACAGTCACACACCATCCCTACAGTCACATCATCCCTACAGTCATATCATCCCTACAGTCACATCATCCCTACAGTCACACATCATCCCTACAGTCACATCATCCCTACAGTCACACATCATCCCTACAGTCACACACCATCCCTACAGTCACACATCATCCCTACAGTCACATCATCCCTACAGTCACACATCATCCCTACAGTCACACATCATCCCTACAGTCACACATCATCCCTACAGTCACACACCATCCCTACAGTCACACACCATCCCTACAGTCACACCATCCCTACAGTCACACATCATCCCTACAGTCACACATCATCCCTACAGTCACACACCATCCCTACAGTCACACACCATCCCTACAGTCACACCATCCCTACAGTCACACACCATCCCTACAGTCACACATCATCCCTACAGTCACACCATCCCTACAGTCACACACCATCCCTACAGTCACACACCATCCCTACAGTCACACGGAGGTGGAAATGATGATTTGGGGTGTTTCTCTGATAAAGGTTCAGGCCGACTTTGCCGCATTGAGGGGCCAATGGGCGGGGCCATGTATTGTAAGATCTTGGAGGAGAACCTTCTTCCCTCATCCAGAACACTGAAGATGGGTCATGGATGGGTCTTCCAGCATGACAATGACCCAAAACATACCACCAAGACAACAAAGGAGGGCTCAAAAAGAAGCACATTAAGGTCATGGAGTGGTCTAGTCAGTCTCCAGACCTTAATCTTATAAAAAATATATGGAGGAGCTGAAACTTCGAGTTGCCAAGAAACCTTCAGGATTTAGAGAAGATCTGTAAAGAAGACAAAATCCCTCCTGAGATGTGTGGAAACTGATCACCACCTACAAGAAACGTCTGACCTCTGTGATCACCAACAAGGGTTTCTCCACCAACCACTCAGTCATGTTTTGCTTGGGGATCAAATAATTATTTTAACTGAACTCCATTTATAACATTTGTATTGTGTGTTTATTCTGGATTTTTGGATGATATTCTGTCTCTATCATATAAAATACACCTATGATAAAAATTATAGACCCTTCATTTCTATGTAAGGGGGCAAAACTTACACAATCTGCAGGGGAGACGATCGTTATTTCCCCCCCCCTCTGTACCTTTCCTGCTGCTGGTACCACCATCTATTACCTGCCAAAGGAGTTGTCTTTCTGTCCATCCAGTCCTGAGATTGACATCACTCTGCCACACACCAATCTGGCAGGGCAGGAGACCTGATTTTTCTCTGCTGCACATCAGCAACACCTCCAGGTCTTGTCCCCTCCCCCAGGCTGTGATTGGACAGTGAAAGGAGAAGCAGCAGACTGATGAGGTCATCACACTGCCCTCTCCTCCTATCAGGATGCACATGGGTAAGAGGAAAATTCGAGGTTTTCAGCTCTGCTCGGAGTTTGGCTTTCCTGGTCCAGAAGGTAAGGGTTCCTTTACTTTGTGTAAAACCTTTATAATTGCATAGAAATGACGAGACTCTGGATTTTATAGCCATGACCTTTAATATGATATTGTGTAAAGCATTATTGCACCGTAACACACACACAAAATATCCAATTACCGGCTAATTGGAACGCTCTTCGGATTTACAATATCTTTGCAGTAAGAGGCTGATGTCGGGTCAAATTCTGATACTTACATTGCATTCTAAAGGATAAAAAAATTCACCTGAAATAACAAACATGTTATACTCACCTGCTCTGTATATGAGGATTGCATGGAGCAGCCCCGATCCTCCTCTTCTGGGGTCCCCCACCGGTTCTCTCTGCTCCTCCACTTCTGCCCCGTAGCGGGACGCTTGCTATGGGGGCAGACATGTGGGCACGCTCTCAAGCTGGGCTGTGTAAGTCCATAGACACACACAGCTCGACTCAGCCCCGCCCCCAGCTCTCTGCTCACGGGAATGGATTGACAGCAGCAGAAGGCGATGGATCCCGCAGCTGCCTCTGTGTGTCCTGTGAATGTAAGGAGAGGGGAGAGAGCTGCTACAGATGGGCGCAGAGCTGGATCAAGTAAGGACTGGGGGGAGGGGGGGCAATACAGCTACTGGGACGTTTTTTACATAAAAAAATGTTATGACCGCATGTATCCAATGGCAAGGTGTGCTGGGGTTCCATTACCAAAGTATGACACATGAACAGGGCCGGTGCTACCATTAGGCAAACTAGCCAGCTGCCTAGGGGCGCCCGGCCACTGGTGTTCCTACTCTCTTCTCTCTGCAAATAGCAACTAAGTCTCAGCATCAGCAGACAGCCGCCGCTCCGTTCGCACATAGCGTCAGAGGATCAGCAGCGGCGGCGGAGGAGGACTGTGTCTGTGTCCCAACTTCCGAATGAATGATAGCAAGCAAACATTCATTGATGGGCGCTGGTGAGGCACTTCATTAAAAAGGTGAGGTATACATGGGCAGGGCATGGAGTGCATGGGAGGAGCCTGTGATACTTATGTACATGGGAGGAGCCTGTGATACTTATGTACATGGGAGGAGCCTGTGATACTTATGTACATGGGAGGAGCCTGTGATACTTATGTACATGGGAGGAGCCTGTGATACTTATGTACATGGGAGGAGCCTGTGATACTTATGTACATGGGAGGAGCCTGTGATACTTATGTACATGGGAGGAGCCTGTGATACTTATGTACATGGGAGGAGCCTGTGATACTTATGTACATGGGAGGAGCCTGTGATACTTATGTGCATGGGAGGAGCCTGTGATACTTATGTACATGGGAGGAGCCTGTGATACTTATGTACATGGGAGGAGCCTGTGATACTTATGTACATGGGAGGAGCCTGTGATACTTATGTACATGGGAGGAGCCTGTGATACTTATGTGCATGGGAGGAGCCTGTGATACTTATGTACATGGGAGGAGCCTGTGATACTTATGTACATGGGAGGAGCCTGTGATACTTATGTACATGGGAGGAGCCTGTGATACTTCTGTACATGGGAGGAGCTTGTGATACTTATGTACATGGGAGGAGCCTGTGATACTTATGTACATGGGAGGAGCCTGTGATACTTATGTACATGGGAGGAGCCTGTGATACTTATGTACATGGGAGGAGCCTGTGATACTTATGTACATGGGAGGAGTCTGTGATACTATGGGAGGAGCCTGTGATACTTATGTACATGGGAGGAGCCTGTGATACTTATGTACATGGGAGGAGCCTGTGATACTTATGTACATGGGAGGAGCCTGTGATACTTATGTACATGGGAGGAGCCTGTGATACTTCTGTACATGGGAGGAGCCTGTGATACTTATGTACATGGGAGGAGTCTGTGATACTATGGGAGGAGCCTGTGATACTTATGTACATGGGAGGAGCCTGTGATACTTATGTACATGGGAGGAGCCTGTGATACTTATGTACATGGGAGGAGCCTGTGATACTTATGTACATGGGAGGAGCCTGTGATACTTATGTACATGGGAGGAGTCTGTGATACTATGGGAGGAGCCTGTGATACTTATGTACATGGGAGGAGCCTGTGATACTTATGTACATGGGAGGAGCCTGTGATACTTATGTACATGGGAAGAGCCTGTGATACTTATGTACATGGGAGGAGTCTGTGATACTTATGTACATGGGAGGAGCCTGTGATACTTATGTACATGGGAGGAGCCTGTGATACTTATGTACATGGGAGGAGCCTGTGATACTTATGTACATGGGAGGAGCCTGTGATACTTATGTACATGGGAGGAGCCTGTGATACTTATGTACATGGGAGGAGCCTGTAATACTTATGTACATGGGAGGAGCCTGTGATGCTTATGTACATGGGAGGAGTCTGTGATACTTATGTACATGGGAGGAGTCTGTGATACTTATGTACATGGGAGGAGCCTGTGATACTTATGTACATGGGAGGAGTCTGTGATACTTATGTACATGGGAGGAGTCTGTGATACTGATGTACATGGGAGGAGCCTGTGATACTTATGTACATGGGAGGAGTCTGTGATACTTATGTACATGGGAGGAGCCTTTGATACTTGTGTACATTGGAGGAGTCTGTACATGGGAGGAGCCTGTAATACTTATGTACATGGGAGGAGCCTGTAATACTCATGTACATGGGAGGAGCCTGTGAATACTTATGTACATGGGAGGAGCCTGTGAATACTTATGTACATGGGAGGAGCCTGTGATATTTATGTACATGGGAGGAGCCTGTGATATTTATGTACATGGGAGGAGCCTGAGATACTTATGTACATGGGAGGAGCCTGAGATACTTATGTACATGGGAGGAGCCTGAGATACTTCTGTACATAGGAGGAGCCTGTGATACTTCTGTACATGGGATTTCAAGCAAACTTCTTTCATGTTGTCATTATGGGGGATGGTTTGTAGAATTTTGAGGAAAATAATGAATTTAATCAATTTTGGAATAAGGCTGTAACATAACAAAATGTGGAAAAAGTGAAACGCTGTGAATACTTTTTCCAGATGTATAATTAGGCGTTCCTTCCACTTTGATGATTTATCAGGTAAGGGTTAATTTACTTTTCAATCCACCATAAAACCTTTATAATGACAAAGAATAGAAAAGTATCCGATTTTTATACCCATGACCTTTATTACATCTTTTCTAATGCACAGCCACGCTGTAATAAACACACAAAAATATCCAATTAACAACTAATTGGAACAATGTTCAAATTTACAATATCTGTGCCGTCATTTTTTTTCTTTCTTCTGATGTGAAGCCGGAGATTCTGGCCCAGCCGTCCCAGAGAGCCGGTGCCGATCCTTGGCAGGCAGGGAACATCATTATCAATGTTCCTCCCAGTGTTTTAGCAGTTGGAATGCTCGGAGAGAAGAAATTGTGTTATGCTCTTATAATTGCTTAAGCAAGGACTACACCTTGCCAGTGGCGGGGTAATAAAATTTCAATTTATTTTGTCCCAAGATTTACGGCCGTTCCACCAGGGAAAGGGGACGAATCGAGCCGCACCAGTAAAATTGTCAAAGAAATATACAGTAAAGATGACCCCGGCGAAATGAGCTTGCGGCGAAAAAAGAAAAACTTTGAGGATTAGACAACTTCTGCCACCGGTCAAAATGTGATACAGTTACAAACGTTCCTTTTTTTTTTGTAATCTGCGGTTTTCGTTTCGACAGCGGGTAAGGTTTAGGATCGCTAACGATAATATTCGCCTATGACGGAATCCAGATGCCACCAGATTTATGGTGCTAAAACCGCTCCCCGGGGGGGGGGGGGGGGGGATGCAAGCCATCGCGGCTTTTTAATGCAGCTGCACACCGCCTGATATGTAATTTGCATTTAAATAACCGGTTGGAGGCAGGGGCCCGGGAAGAGATTGGAAAAATATGGGTTAGGGCCATTAAAAGCTTTATTTTCTTTTGGCCGCACAAATAGGCGAAGGGGGTTGGGGCAACCCAAGGGGGATATTACAGGTTGTTAAGTTGGCTTTGAAGAAGCGCTTGTTTTAAGTGGCTAATCTCAGATCTCTTGAAGCTTGTTATATGGTTCTTGGAAATCCTGGGAAGTGCACAGCGTGAATGTCTGATGGGAGATGGCGATACGGTGCGTTGTGTGAATGCCTGACCATGTATGGCCCACAGGAGAGCATGATATGCAGCAGAGTCTTCTATTGTATGATGGGGGGGTTTACAATGTACATTTTTGCATGTCGAATAGTCACATCAATAAAGCCAAACTGACTTTATAGAAAGAAATATGAAATAAGGTAGACACAGTACCAGGACAAGGTCATCCATTACCCAGGGTGAAGATGCCAAACTGTACCTTCTGTACCTTCCTTATGTTCTGGACCCATTCTGGAGATCCATGGGGTGTTGGTGACATGTTCTCGCTCCTTACCCTGATGTGGACACCCCCAATCACCTTCTGTGACCTGTAAAGGGTTAGTGCGTCGCTCAGGCTCGGTAGAAGGGGTATATTCAAACCAGTGCGCCCGAAACTGCTGCTCAGAGTGCTGGCAGGGGATGGAGCCTATCCAGGCTCCTTCAATAGCTCGAGGGAAGAAGGGTGACCGCTGAATGCCACACATCTAAGGCGTCATACAGAGATGAGTGGAGTGGCAACCTCAGCCTGGACTCTGACCAGGCCCACCCCAACATGTTCTTCGCTCGACCCCCCCCACCCAGAGCATAGTCATGGCGAAGCTTCGGGGCAGAGCGAAACATGTTGGGGATGTGGTCTGGTTGGAGTCCAGGCTGAGGCTGCCCCTCCACTCATCTCCATAGGACACCATAGATGTGTGCCATTCAGGGGTTACCCTTCTTCCCAATCATCTTCTAAAGCTGGGATCTATGATCCTAGCACTACATCACTACTTCTTCCTATCTAACAGAGAAAGTCAGGCAACCATCTGGTACCCCCAGAGTGCCGATCGCACTCCTGCAGACCGCACCCCTCTAGGTATGCCATTGGTGCAGACAATGAACCTCACCATTGGAGACATCACTGCTCCTCTGCTTGGGCTTCTCCGGTCAGGTAGGGCAGCTCCCAGACAGCAGGGAAGGTCTGTAAAGGATGGAATGGGAGAGGGTGAGGTTCTCAGCTGAGTTAAATGTACTCTAAAGGCTACTGCCTTGTGATACTTCCCCGCACACCCCTAGAATGCCAAAACTCGGTGAGGACCATACCTCTGCACCCGCTAAGTATGGCATTGGTGCAGACAATGGGGCTCACCACCAGAGGCATCACTGCTCATCTGCTTGGGTTCCCCCAGACAGTAGGGAAGGTCTGCAAAGAATGGAAGGGTTGAGGGTCGTCCCTCAGTTCATTTGAATATACTCTGTGGGCTGCTGCCTCACAGCTCCCCCCCCCCTTGCACCGCTGCTACAAGGGAACTGGAGCATCCACTCACCCTCTGCTTCCCACCGTTTATCACAAGGGGGCCTTCAGGAAGAGACCAAGGAGACCCCCTTCTACAGCAAGTGGTCACCGCAGCATCCCAGGGACTGGTGAGAGGGCTATTCACCCACTGCTGATACTGCTAGCCCTGAGAGCAGGACACTAAGTGTACCCAATCCATACAGCGTCCATACTTCACTCTGTGCTGCACTTATTCCAAACCTAGACTGCACCTATACCAACCCTATCCCACAATATACCTTTACCTTTACTGCTTTGGAACCAGATCTAACTTGCAACTGTGCCTAGATTTTACCTGTACTCTACCTATACTGCATGCAGGTTAAGTGGGACTGTCAATACGTGCATCAACAATCTTAAAGGGCCCCAACAATAGCCAGCAGAAGAACATCTCAAAGGACTGCCCCTCCAATAATAATTATTCTGCAAGCCCCCTTTGTTCCCCTGCCCCCTCCGCTACATCCTCCTTTTCTTTTGAACAGTGCATACCCAAGCAGTCTAAGGCTAGTATTGCCACCATAAATGCCCTCTGGCAGTATAATTCCAGCAATCGGAAGATTTATCTTTACTGCTGCACCTGCGGTGGCCTTACTACAGTTTATGCTGATCTGGAAGCCAAATGTTGTCTTATTCCAGTCCTTACCGTTAATCACTTTGTATGCTAAATTGTCTTATTACCATTGTTAAGCCATTTCATGCTTGCCTAGGTACCAACCATATTGGGTGATAATATATTCAGACTGTCTTTACTACCTGGTTTGGGGCCTGTTTCCTTTGATATAGCGCTACTAATGGGTAATAAGTATTGCTTTTGGTGATTTCCTGTGATATTGTATGTTTGTACATTCAACCTGGTGTTTCAGAGGGGCTGAGGTTCTTGAGAAGGTCACGGCAAAGAACAGAGGACCCATAGTAATCAGCGGCTACTACGGGGGTAGCGCTACTTGAGTGATTGAGTTAATAACAGATATAGAGATTTCTGAGAAGTTCAAAGTAATGTGGATTGTGATATAGGATATGGTAGGTCATTTATTAACTTGCAGTTCATTAATTTTTGGAAAGTGCAAGAGAGTATTATGGAATATAAATTGGAGTTTTCCTTTAAGACCAGTTGGACCTAGTCTTCAGTACAACCTGAAATGTTCCGGGAACATTATGAAGTAGTCAGGAAAATTACATCCCATTTTCTAAGTGTTTGAAATTGATACATCAGCATTTTACAGGGCAGAACATTGACTTTAACAAGTGCAAAAAAAAGTCTAACTTTTTTCTCTTCCTTGGAAAAGAAATCATGAAACGTTTAATACGATTTTCTGTTTCTCACTGTAGCGTTCTGAAGGTTTTATTTAGAACGTGTGACTAAGGAGAACTCAGAAGTGTTGGAGATCAGACGGTGAGAAATTCCCTGATATTATTTAAAGTTTTTATTGAAGAGCTTCAGTTTTATCAAACACCTCAAGACAATCCTGGTAATATACTTTATTCTTAAAGCCCTAAACCAGACAATTTGTTTAGTTTCGGACAATGGAGGAAGAGTTAAGGCCTGGGTCAATGGGCCTTGGGCCTATGCCATTGGGCAAACACAGTGGTTTTTTTAGGTGCCTTCTGTCTTCATCAGAGAGATCAGCTGGAGGCACTTCTGAGATCACTCACATTTAATTGAAAGGTTCATTTGACCTGCAGTTGTCCTTTTTCTGACTTGCACTTGCTAATCTACATCAAGCTGCTTTTCATTTTGCATTTTCTTCAATTAGAGAAATTACTGAGAGACGTGTAACCGCTCCACCTCAGCACACCATTTAGCATTGCTTCAAATGTTCCCTCATTTTGCGTTCTGATGTCAACAAACCCATCAACTTAGACTCTTACGACCTTCGAAGCAATGTTCAAAGGCTCTCACCTCCATGTCCCACTTAGCTTGGTTCCCATTGGTCCCACAAGTGGATGACCATCAAGTTGCTTTTGCATTCCCGTTGACTTCTGTGGGTAGAGAGTTAGTTCTGGTGGGAACAAGAGCTGCCAACACAGGCCCTAATGCCGCGTACACACGGTCGGACTTTTCGTCTACAAAAGTCCGACAGCCTGTCTGACAGACTTCCGGCGGACTTTTGGCGGACTTGCGGCGGACTTGCGGCCTACTTTCTAATGAACGGACTTGCCTACACACGACCACACAAAAGTCCGATGGATTCGTACGTGATGACGTACACCGGACTAAAATAAGGAAGTTGATAGCCAGTAGCCAATAGCTGCCCTAGCGTGGGTTTTTGTCCGTCGGACTAGCACACAGACGAGCGGATTTCGGGGTCCGGCGTAGTTACGACGTAAAGATTTGAAGCATGTTTCAAATCTAAAGTCCGTCGTATTTGAGGCTGAAAAAGTCAGCTGAAAGTCCGGGGAAGCCCACACACGATCGGATCGTCCGTCAGACTTTTGTAGACGAAAAGTCCGACCGTGTGTACGCGGTATTACAATCCTTGAAACAAAACATAACTGCTTCACCTTCGTGTCCCACTCCGCATAGCTGCCGATGGTGCCCCACTAGGACCATCGTCAAGCTGCTTCTGCATTCCGATTGAATTCTATGAAGAGGGAATTAGATCTGATGAGAACAAAAGCCATAAACATATGCCATTACATCCCTTTAAATAAAGTATAACTGCTCCACCTCCATGTTCTACTTTGCATAGCTCCCAATGGTCCCTCAATGGGACCATCATCAAGGTGCTTTTGTATTACTATTGACTTTTATGGGTAGAGAAGTGGTTCTGATGAGAACAAAAGCCATCGAACACCGGAACTTTCAACCATTGAAATAAAGTATAACTGCTCCACCTGTACATCTCGCTCAGCATAGTTCCCAATGGTGCCCTCTTTGGAACGACTGTCCCTGTTTTCTTTTGCAATTACAATCTTTGAAAGTAGACATGTGCAATTTGTTTCGGTCTGAATATAAATTCAAACACATTTTTGGTTGTTGGGAGATTCAGATGTATTCAGATGTATCTCCGAATCAAAAAGTACCGGATTTCATGAAAATTCGTTCAATTTCATTTCATATATTCGTTTTCTAACGAATTCCACATTTTAGTAATGATTGGAATTTTTGGCCCTTTGGGTCTGGTATGGATTTTAAGGGAAACCCCACGCCAAATGGTGTGAGGTTGCCCCCCACAATTCATACCAGACCCTAATGCGAGCATGCAGCCTGGCAGGCCAGGAAAGGGGAGGCTTGTTTCCCTTATTCCTTTGTTAAAAAAAAATGTCCCCAAAGTAGATTCAGCGTCAATCACGACGCCCGCCGCTACCGCCGACCCGGAAAAAAAAAAAAGCTCTGCACCCAACAAAGGCTCCTGCCGTCTGACAGTTCTTGAATAACTAAGGGACGGGGGCCACTCGAAGATGTCATCGGGTGAACCCCCCTTGTGAAGCCATGGCTTGGGGCATGCTGGGTCGATGATGGCGCAAGGGTGCGGGGGTCACACGATGACATCATCGGGGGGCCCTGCCCCTTGGTTATTTAAGAGTTGTCAGATGGCAGAGCTGTCAGATGGCGGGAGGCTTTGTCGGGTCAGCGATAGCGGCGAGCATTGTGATTGACGTTGGATCTACTGTAGTTGGATCTACATTTATTTTTTGTTTTTAATAAAGGACTTATCGAAAACTGTTGCTGTGTTTTTATTTACTTTTTCCATTTTTTGGGGGGTGAATGAATAGGAGTACCATGTACTCCGTACTCATTCACATGGGAGGGGCATCCAAATTCCGATAAGTCACCCCCGCATCCTCACAACCGCCAGGCCAGGGTTGTGGGGAAGAGGCCCCTTTCCCCACGAACAGTGTTCGCTCGCCCCCCCCCCCCTTTCCTGACCTGCTGGGCTGCATGCTCAGATAAGGGTCTGGTATGGATTTTGTTGCGGGGTTCCCCTTAAAATTCATACCAGACCCCGAATGGCCTAGTATGGACGGGGAGGGGGCCCCACGCCCTTTTTTCTGCATTTTTATTTTTCCGGAATTCTTTTGTTTACATTCATCTGTCAGTGGGGAAGCCTGTTGACAGCTGAAGAGTCATCGGTTGTTAAGGATGTGGTGGCCGGCTTCTTGGCCCACTCCTTAACCACTTGCCGACCGGCTCACGCCAATACACGTCTTCAAAGTGGCACGTTCCCACGAATCGCCTTACCTGTATGGTGGCTCCCTTAAGAGCCATAGCAGGCACGCGTGCGCACCCGCTGCACGGCAGGGGACCCGATGCGTGTTGCTGGCGTGCGCGATCGCCGCCGGCAACCCGCGATAGCGGGCACGAGAGCCAGAACGGGGATGTGTGTGTGTACACACACACATCCTTGTTCTGACAGGAGAGAAGAGACAGGTCTGCTGTTTGTAGTAATTACAAAAAGCGATATGTCTCCACCCCCAGTCAGTCCCATCCCCCCCCCCCACAGTAAGAAATGCTAATGAGGGAACACATTTAAACCCTTGATCGCCCCCTAGTATTAACCCCCTACCCTGCCAGTGTCATTTGTATAGTAATTGGTGCATTTTTTGATCGCTGTACTAATGACAATGGTCCCAAAAAGGTGTCAAAGGTGTCCGATCTGTCTGCCGCAATGTCGCAATAGCGATAAAAATTGCAGATCGCCGCCATTACTAGTAAAAAAAAAAAATTGACATAAATCTATCCCCTATTTTGTAGACGCTATAACTTTTGTGCAAACCAATCAATATACACTTATTGCGGTTTTTTTACCAGAAATATGTAGAAGAATACATATCGGCCTAAATTGAGGAAGAAATTTGTTTTTAAAAAATATTTTTGGAGATATTTATTATAGCAAAAAGTAAAAAATATATATTTTTTTTTTCAAAATTGTTGCTTGTTTTTTTTTATAGCGCAAAAAATAAAAACCGCAGTGGTGATCAAATACCACCAAAAGAGAGCTCTATTTGTGGGGGGAAGAAAAAGACTTCAACTTTGTTTGGCTACAACGTCGCACGACTGCGCAACTGTCAGATAAAGCGACGCAGTGCCACATCGCAAACAATGGCCTGGTCATAGAGGGGGCAAATCCTTTCCGGGGCTGAATCGGTTAACAACCAGATATTCTTCACACAGAATTCAAATCGGTGGATCATTTTTCAACCGATCCGAATTTAAATCATTCAACTAAACGAAGCAAAATTCAAAGAATTCCGAAACGAATCAACAAAACAAAATTAGTAACATAACAAAATTAGTAACATAACGAAATGAATCCGAAATGAAAGAAATTTAACTACTTCACCTCCACATCTCTGCAACTGAACATAACATCCAACGGTCCCTCATTTACACTGAGCAGAGCTCCTATTGGTTCTTCATTTGGACCCTCAAAAAAAAAAAGCTGCTTCAAAAAATTTACCATGATCATCAAAAACTCGAGTGTTTGTTGGAATGATCGAATATCTCAGCCAGCAACTGGTAGCAAACTCCCAATATAAATGTGACAAAGTGTTGAATATTAACAGCTGCGCTAATTGTTGAAATCCATATTTGAAATCAAAAATATATAAAGAGTGCCATCAACATTATTTCATTCCTTCCTTCAAGTGTGCAGTGAACTAATTAATCCACTTGTGAAAAATCAAAACATAAAAAAAAACATAAGTTTCAGTAACACATTCCTTCAATCTCTATTTCAATGTGTGATTTTATCTGTGTAGTTTTGGATCAAAGTCCAATATATCTTCTGTGCAGAACGATACTGTGATAATCTTCTTTTAATCTTCTCATGCATAAAATATAACTTGCTCCCCAACGTTCCCCCCTCTCTTGGATTTTGTGCTCACCTCAATGGATGTCAGTCAAGTAATTGCCAGACCGTTGTTCCTAATTTTTACAGATAGTTTACTGACTAGAATGGTACCAGCTGATTGGAGAAAAGCCAATGTAGCACCAATATTTAAAAAGGCCCCAAAATAAATCCCTGGGAATTACAGACCAGTTAGCCTAACATCAATAGTATGTAAACTCTTGGAGGGGATGATAAGGGACTATATACAAGATTTTAGTAATGAGAACGGTATCAATAGCAGTAATCAGCATGGATTCATGAAGAATCGTTCTTGCCAAACCAATCTATTAACCTTCTATGAGGAGGTGAGTTGCCATCTAGATAAAGGAAGGCCTGTAGACGTGGTGTATATGGATTTTACAAAAGCATTTGACACAGTTCCCCATAAACGTTTACTGTACAAAATAAGGTCCGTTGGCATGGACCATAGGGTGAGTACATGGATTGAAAACTGGCTACAAGGGCGAGTTCAGAGGGTGGTGATAAATGGGGAGTACTCGGAATGGTCAGGGGTGGGTAGTGGGGTTCCCCAGGGTTCTGTGCTGGGACCAATCCTATTTAATTTGTTCATAAACGATCTGGAGGATGGGATAAACAGTTCAATCTCTATATTTGCAGACGATACTAAGCTAAGCAGGGCAATAACTTCTCCGCAGGACGTGGAAATCTTGCAAAAAGACCTGAACAAATGAATGGGGTGGGCGACTACATGGAAAATGAGGTTCAATGTAGAAAAATGGAAAATAATGCATTAGGGTGGCAAAAATCTGAATGCAATCTATAGACTGGGGGGAGAACCTCTGGGGGGATCTAGGATGGAAAAGGACCTGGGGGTCCTAGTAGATGATAGGCTCAGCAATGACATGCAATGCCAAGCTGCTGCTAACAAAGCAAACAGAATATTGGCATTAAAAAGGGGATCAACTCCAGAGATAAAGCGATAATTCTCCCGCTCTACAAGACTCTGGTCCGGCCGCACCTGGAGTATGCTGTCCAGTTCTGGGCACCAGTCCTCAGGAGGGATGTACTGGAAATGGAGCGAGTACAAAGAAGGGCAACAAAGCTAATAAAGGGTCTGGAGGATCTTAGTTATGAGGAAAGGTTGCGAGCACTGAACTTATTCTCTCTGGAGAAGAGACGCTTGAGAGGGGATATGATTTCATTATATAAATACCGGACTGGTGACCCCACAATATATAAATACCGGACTGGTGACCCCACAATAGGGAGAAAACTTTTTCGCAAAAGAGAGTTTATTAAGACTCGGGACCACTCATTACAATTAGAAGAAAAGAGGTTTAACCTTAAACTACGTAGAGGGTTCTTTACTGTAAGAGCGGCAAGGATGTGGAATTCCCTTCCACAGGCGGTGGTCTCAGCGGGGAGCATTGATAGCTTCAAGAAACTATTAGATAATCACCTGAATGACCACAACATACAGGGATATACAATGTAATACTGACACATAATCACACACATAGGTTGGACTTGATGGACTTGTGTCTTTTTTCAACTTCACCTACTATGTAACTATGTAACTATGATGTGACCTCACAACTATGTTTGGTCATTAATCATTTAATACATTTCTCCCAGGATTCACATCAGGGGGTTGCAAACTCAACCTGTAATCTGTCATTGGTAGATATCCACCATTCCCCCACTCCCACTTCATGCCCATTAGATTCAACTCCCCCTTTTTTCCTCACTTTTTTTTTTTTTTTAAGTATTCTCTACTATGGTTATTCATCATTTATTTTTTTGTCTGGTTTATATGATTTCAGTTTTTGTTATTGCTATATGTGTCTTCAGTGTTTTGTGCGCTCTGGTTTCCTGATATCCTTTACATTGGCTGCCATGTCTGCATTGCCCACCGGGTGTCCCCTTTGCATGCGTCCTGCGGGGTTATCACATGCACCACTTGGTGGGTAGGCTCCACCTATGTTGGGCTGGTGGGCATGCCGATGCTTCTTGCATTCGGGTGTCTCCATGGCCCTATTATGGGGAGGAGCTCCTCTGTGCCCCCACCTCGCTGCTCTTAGTGTTGAGGTTTCCTTCCGCCGGTGTTCTGTCAATTTATCCAACCCATCAGAAACTCCAACCACGTCACTTCTGGTTTATTTAAAACCTTAGTAATTGTAGATTTTGAGGAATTGGTGGTTGAACACAACACCGACAACCGAATAGAGTCTGGGACAGGAAGACTGAGCTGTTTTGAGAGCACAGTGGCTAACGAGGACCAAGTTGCCGCCGCCTCAGAGGCGGCCATTTTGTTGGCTAGTATCGGAGTGGAGTAAAAATTGTTGTATCCAACCACCAATTCATCAAAAACTCCCATTACTGCTGGTTTAAAGAGACTGCAAGTTAAGTGGTTGGAGTTTGTGATGGATTGGAGAATTTGACAGAACACCGGTGATGTGCCGACGCGTGACGTCATCCCGCCCTAAGGGGGCTCAATAGGGTTAAGGTCTGGAGACATGCTTTGCCAGTCCATCACCTTTACCCTCAGCTTCTTTAGCAAGGCAGTGGTGGTCTTGGAGGTGTGTTTGGGGTGGTTATCATGTTGGAATACTGCCCTGCGGCCCAGTCTCTGAAGGGAGGGGATCATGCTCTGCTTCAGTATGTCACAGTACATGTTGGCATTCATGGTCCCCTCAATGATCTGTAGCCCCCCAGTTCCGGCAGCACTCATGTAGCCCCAGACCATGACACTCCCACTACCATGCTGGACTGTAGACAAGACACACTTGTCTTTGTCCTCCTCACCTGGTTGCCCCCACACACGCTTGTCACCATCTGAACCAAATACGTTTATCTTGGTCTCATCAGACCACAGGACATGGTTCCAGTAATCCATCTCCTTAGTCTGCTTGTCTTCAGCAAACTGTTTGTGGTCTTTCTTGTGCATCATCTTTAGAAGAGGCTTCCTTCTGGGATGACAGCCATGCAGACCAATTTGATGCAGTGTGCGGCGTATGGTCTGAGCACTGACAGGCTGACCCCCCCACCCCTACAACCTCTGCAGCAATGCTGGCAGCACTCATATGTCTATTTTCCAAAGACAACCTCTGGATATGACGCTGATTACATGACCTCAACTTCTTTGGTGGACCATGGCGAGGCCTGTTCTGAGTGGAACCTGTCCCGTTATACTGCTGTATGGTCTTGGCCACCGTGCTGCAGCTCAGTTTCAGGGTCTTGGCAATCTTCTTATAGCCTAGGCCATCTTTATGTAGAGCAACAATTCTTTTTTTCAGATCCTCAGAGAGTTCTTTGCCATGAGGTGCCATGTTGTACTTCCAGTGACCAGTATGAGAGAATGAGAACAATAACACCAAATTTAACACACCTGCTCCCCATTCACACCAGAGACCTTGTAACACTAACGGGTCACATGACATCGGGGGAGGGAAAATGGCTAATTGGGGCCCAATTTGGAGATTTTCACTTAGGGGTGTACTGACTTTTGTTGCCAGCGGTTTAGACATTAATGGCTGTGTGTTGAGTTATTTTGAGGGGACAGCAAATTTACACTGTTATACAAGCTGTACACTCACTACTTTACATTGTAGACAAGTGTCATTTCTTCAGTGTTGTCACATGAAAAGATAGAAGAAAAGATTTACACAAATGTCACTGAGGGGTGTACTTACTTTTGTGAGATACTGTATTACCCTTAATAAATAACAACAAAAAAAAAGACACGGACTGTTCTCTAACTCTGGAGTGCTTGTGAAGATTCGGTGTGCCTGGCTGTGCAGGGTGGGGGATTCCAGTTCATCTGCAGTCCTTAAGGGGGCGCACTACACATATGTTATTTTGGGGTGAAAAGCACTTGCCTAACACGGTCCACATAACTGGGGCATGACAAGGGTGTGTCCTTTATTAATCTACATTGTGTCTATAAGTCTCTATTTTATATCAGAGAAGGTTAGGAACAAGCACTCAGACTCTTCTGAAACTCTTATGTTCAGTCAAGGCTCCTGTCCGCCCATGCACAATATAATCATACATAAAAAATATTGAATTCTTTTCTATATCCTAAAGATGTATCAATCAATGAACATACAGCTCCATAAAAGCAGGACAGTCACACAGAGTTTCAGCCAAAAAGACTCTAATCAAATCATTAGCTAGGATTAAGGTCTTTTTGGCTGAAATACGTTAGCTTGACTGTCTTGCTTTTATGAAGCTTTCTGTTCATTAATTAATAGATCTTTGCAAGGACTCTTTCTTTTCCCTATTTGGAGGGCTTTTTGGTGGGGGCTGCTTCTAGGATAGTTCATTTTATTTAGTGTTCTTGCTATTTAATTCTTTCAATTTTTGTTTATTTAATCATTATTTAAAATAATAAATAATATAATGCGGTACATAAAGGGCTGTTTTTTGTTGAAAGAACAAGTTCAGGATAGTTAGGAGCGTCCACAACACTCAGGTGCCTTTTTAAAGCCAGTTTTACTGAAATCATATTAATGAATAAAAGCTCTCAGCTTTTCTTCTCCCTACTGGAGGCATGCTGCTAGAGATAGACTATATTACTAGAGACTGCATAAGATTGCTGCCAATAAAATCTTTTTTTATGAATCAGTGATCCCATTGCTGACTGCTGGTACCCAAGGACCACACAATAAGTACAAAAGAGCGGCAGGTTGGGTGTCAGGGCTCTAGGTTGTCTGGTTTCACCAGGAGCGGTATATCATGTGGCCGGTTGATGGCCAAGACAACAAGAGGGCTTCCCTACCTCTTCTGTTCCAGACATCCCTGGAGTATAGCAAGATTGGCTTGGGTGCCAGAAGTCCAGTTCACAGAAGCTTTCTTTGGGAGGAAGGCTTGCCTGTGTGGGGGGTTGTGCAGACCGAAAGGAATGTCCCTGACAGAAGGTAGACCAGAAAGGTAGCCAGTCGGGACACTGAGAACAAATGTTGAGTTGAGCTCTGGCGTTTGCAATATTTGAAAGTTTTATTGGCATGAGCAGGAACCCAACAGTTGAGCTGACACTCCATGGGCCATATAGACTGAGAGGTAAGGATTGTCTCCTTTTATGGTCAGAAACTGAAGTCAAACTGGAAGTCAACAGGGATAAGCCATGGTCAGGAGATAGCCGAGGTCAACCTGGGAATAGTATATACAGTCAGGTCCATGAATAATGGGACATGGACACAATTCTAATCTTTTTGGCTCTATACACCACCACAGGATGAATTCTGAAGTGTTTCGGACAATATTATCTGCTCATATTCAGCAAAATGCTTCAGAACTCATTGGACGTCGCTTCACAGTGCAGATGGACAATGACCCGAAGCATACTGCGAAAGCAACCAAAGAGTTTTTTAAGGGAAAGAAGTGGAATGTTATGCAATGGCCAAGTCAATCACCTGACCTGAATCCGATTGAGCATGCATTTCACTTGCTGAAGACAAAACTGAAGGGAAAATGCCCCAAGAACAAGCAGGAACTGAAGACAGTTGTAGTAAAGGCCTGGCAGAGCATCACCAGGGATGAAACCCAGCGTCTGGTGATGTCTATGTGTTCCAGACTTCAGGCTGTAATTGACTGCAAAGGATTTGCAACCAACTATTAAAAAGTGACAGTTTGATGGATGATTGTTAATCTGTCCCATTACTTTTGGTCCCTTAAAAAGTGGGAGGCACATATACAAACCGATGTAATTCCTACACCGTTCACCTGATTTGGATGTAAATACCCTCAAATTGAAGCTGAAAGTCTGCAGTTAAAGCACATCTTGTTCATTTCATTTCAAATTCATTGTGGTGGTGTATAGAGCCAAAAAGATTAGAATTGTGTTGATGTCCCAATATTTATGGACCTGACTGTACAAGCCATGGTCAATAATCAACCAAGATCAACCTGAGAATACTCAGAGGAAAGCTGTGGTCAGGAACAAGGTCATTTTCCAGGAGGGCAGAGAAAAGACAAGTCCAAGGGCAAGCCAGGTTCAGGGTTCACGTCACAGGGTAACAGCTCAAGACCATTCAGCAACTTCCTGGCTTAGTTCTCTTACTTAAATTGGCCATCTGCTGCCGAGACTGAGGTGCACAGTGTGCCTACCTGAATTACCATTCTCATACAAACGTGCATGCACACGCAAACCTTTAGCCAATGACCCGTGTTTTGCATGTTGGCACACATGCACATCTCCTGATCTCCTGATGCTGTCCTGACAACACTAAGTGTATTTAAAGCTTGATAAAGGTTGTATGGATATAGAGAAATTATTGCACACAGCAACAAGCCCTTGCAAAAAATGTATTCATTCATGAACAGAAAGCATCATAAAAGCAAGACAACTCCTAAAACAAAGTATGAGATCCAACTTTTCATCCCACTCATCCCACTTAGCATAGCTACCAACAGTCCCTCATCTGGATGATCATCAAACTGCTTTTGCATTTCCATTGACTTATGTGGGTACAGAATTAGTTCTGTACAATCCTTGGAACAAAGTATAACTACTCCACCTTCATGTCCCACTCAGCGTAGGTCCCAGCCCTCATTTGGACCTCCGTGAAGCTGCTTTTGTAGTTACATTGACTTTTTCCCTGGGATAGAATTAGTTCTGATGGGAGCAAAAGCCAATAACACAGGCCATTACAACCTTTGAAACAAGGTATACCTGTCCCACCTGCATGTCCCACTTTGCATAGCTTCCAATGGCCCCTCATTTGGACCACCATCAAGTTGCTTTTGCCTTCCCATTGATTTCTATGGCTCCCATTGACTTCACGTCCAACTCAGCATAGCTCCCAATTATTCCTTATCTGGAGGGACTGCCCCTGTTTTAAAAAAACAAATCCCTCTGTCCCTCTTTTCTTTTTCTTTATTGCATATGTTATTTTAGAAAGCCAATTTAAAATATTGGTGAAAAGCACTTGTTTAACAAATCATTGTTCTTTAGGCTTGATTCACAGCTGGGCATTTTTAGAGCTTCTTGCATTTTGCAGATTTGCACTACAGAACGTGTTCCATAGGAAACCATGTTAAATGGACTTTAGTTCAAATCTGCAAAATGCAAAAAGCACTAAAAATGCATACAGTAGGTGTGAATCAGGCCTTATGGTCCACATGAATGGGGCATGACAAGGGTGTGTCCTTTATTCATCTACATTGTGCTATAAGTCTCTATTTTATATCTCAGAAGGTTGGGAACATGCACTCAGACTCTTCTGAAACGCCTCTGTTCAGTCAAGGCTCCTGTCCACCCATGCACAAAATATAATCATATATATAAAATACTGAATTATTTTCTGTAGCGCAAAAATGTAATAATTAATGAACATACAGCTCCATAAAAGCAGGACAGTCACACAGAGTTTCAGCTGAAAAGACTTTAATCAAATCATTAGCTATGATTAAGGTCTTTTCGGCTGAAATACGTTAGCTTGACTCTCCAGCTTTTATGAAGCTTTCTGTTCATTAATTATTACATTTTTGCAAGGACTTTGCTTTGTGCAGGAATTTCTCTATATCCGTACAACCTTTATCAAGCTTTAAATACATTTAGTGTTGCCAGGACAGCATCAGGAGATCAGGAGATCAGGAGATGTGTGTGTGTGTGCCAACGTGCAGAACAATGGTCATTGCCAACCGGTTATGTGTGCTTGCACACTCTAATTCATGTAGGCACACATCCCAGTCTTGGCAACGGATGGACCATTTAAGGAAGAGAACTGAGCCAGGAAGTTGCTGAATAGTCTTCAGATGCTACCCTGTGACGTGAACCCTGAACCCGACTTGCCCTTGGACTTGTCTTAGCTATACCCTCCTGGACCTGGTTCCTGACCACAGCTTCTCTCTGAGCATTCCCAGGTTGACCTCAGCTGGTTCTTGACCATGACTTACCCCTATTGTTTTCCAGCTTGACTTTAAAAAGTTTCTGACCACAGCTTGTCTCTGCGGATTCCCAGATTGACCTCGGCTAGTTCCTGACCATGGCATGTCTCTGCTGATTTCCAATTTGACCTCAGCTAGTTCCTGACCACAGCTTATCCATGTTGATTTCCAGTTTGACTTTAGTTTCTGACCATGAAAGGAGACAATCTTTACCTCTCAGTCTATACGGCCCATGTAGTGTCAGCTCTATGGCTGGGTTCATGCCAATAAAACTTCCAAATACTACAAACTCCAGTGCTCAAGTCAACTTGTCCAGACCTTGCTTGTATGTATTTCAGTGTCCCAACCAGCTGCCTTCCAATCCATCTGCTCCAGAGGACCCTCCTGTTGGTCTGCACAACCTCCCCTCCACAGGCAAGCCGACCTCCTGAAGAAAGCTTCTGTGGACTGGACTTCTGGCACCCAAGTCACTCTTGCCCTCTCACTTGTGCTGTACTCCAGTGATGTCTGGAGCAGAGGAGTAGGGGAAGCACTCTTGTTGTCTCGGCCTCCAACTGGGTACATGATACCGGGCCTGGTGAAACCAGACAACCTAGAGCCCTGACACCCAACCTGCAGCTCTTTTGTACTTTTTTTGTGGGGCCCTTGGGTTCCAGCAGTCAGGGGCGGGATCACTGATTCATAAAAATATTTCTTTCTTCCATAAATTTTTTATATTCAGAAATGATAGAAGGTCCAAGAAAATAAGGCATAACAATCATAGCTTCCAACATTGCATAAATATCAATAAGAGCAGCATGGTAAAGTGTGGGCAATTTCCCCCAGAACGGCCAGACCTTCTAGGCAAATACAGTAGTACAAATAACATACAACACACAAAGAACAGTGAGGTACAATAGCACAATACATGATAAATTGGATCTAGAGTCGTAAATGATGAAGGTGAGGATCCTTGAGAACTATACTGTACTGTATATCTCCCCCCCCCCCCCCCCCCCATTACCTATTTCTGACTGGTAACAGCTACCACTTTCGCTCTGCTGGCCTAAACTGTTTTTGGAGTATCCTGCACCCCCTTACCTTCTCTCCTTGAGACAATAAATTAGCAAAAAGAAGATTGAAGGATCTGAGGTCTGCCTGTTGCCATAGATAGGTAGGGTAGGTGGTGGGTGTAGCCACATGGTAAGTCACCATTAGGAATCCTAGGAGGGCCTGTTAAATCCAGCAGTTCCATAGAGCAGTGTTTCTCAACTCCGGCCCTCAAGGCACCCCAACAGGTCATGTTTTCAGGCTTTGCATTATTTTGCACAGGTGATTATTTGATCAGTTTTACTGCCTTATTAATAACCACAACCGTTTCATCTGAGGGAAATCCTGAAAACATGACCTGCTGGGGGCGCCTTGAGGACTGGAGTTGAGAAACACTGCCATAGGAGAAAAGTCCTGCAAATGAGGATCGATAGGTAGGTTGCTGGTCTGGCCCATCAGAAACTACATTGGCCTGTGGCAGAGGCATCAAGAGTTCTACAGCTGACCCTATGGCAAAGGTCAAAAGATACCAATTTTACTGCAGGTTTCTATTGGAGCTGGGAGTTTCTATTGTTGCTGGGTGGTCTATTGTTGCTGGGGGAATCTATTGTTTCTGGGGGGATCTATTGTTGCTGGGCAGATCTATTTTGGCTGGGGGGTCTATTGTTGCTAGGGTTGGTCTATTGTTCCTGGCTGTAGAGTACCTATTGTATTGCCTTTCATTAGCAAATTCCATACAAACTACTTAGTACCAAAACATACTTGGTTCTGTATTCTTTAAAAGGGGCTGTACTAGAAGGTGGGTAGGGGGTGGAACCAAGGGAAGTTGCTAGGAGGAGGATAGGGGGTGGAACCAAGGGACGTTGCTAGGAGGTGGGCAGGGGGTGGAACTAAGGGATGTTGCTAGGAGGTGGGCAGGGGGTGGAACTAAGGGACGTTGCTAGGAGGTGGTGGGTAGGGGTTGGAACCAAGGGACGTTTCTAGGAGGTGGGCAGGGGGTGGAACCATGGGATGTTGCTAGGAGGTGGGTAGGGGGTGGAACCAAGGGACGTTGCTAGGAGGTGGGCAGGGGGTGGAACTAAGGGACATTGCTACTAGGAGGTGGGCAGGGGGTGGAACTAAGGGACGTTGCTAGGAGGTGGGCAGGGGGTGGAACCATGGGACATTGCTAGGAGGTGGGCAGGGGGTGGAACCATGGGACATTGCTAGGAGGTGGGCAGGGGGTGGAACCATGGGACATTGCTAGGAGGTGGGTAGGGGGTGGAACCAAGGGTCATTGCTAGGAGGTGGGTAGAGGGTGGAACCAAGGGAGGTTGCTAGGAGGTGGAACCATGGGACATTGCTAGGAGGTGGGTAGGGGGTGGAACCAAGGGACGTTGCTAGGAGGTGGGCAGGGGGTGGAACTAAGGAACGTTGCTACTAGGAGGTGGGCAGGGGGTGGAACTAAGGGACGTTGCTAGGAGGTGGGCAGGGGGTGGAACCAAGGGACATTGTTAGGAGGTGGGCAGGGGGTGGAACCATGGGACGTTGCTAGTAGGTGGGCAGGGGGTGGAACTATGGCACATTGCTAGGAGGTGGGTAGAGGGTGGAACCAAGGGACGTTGCTAGGAGGTGGGCAGGGGGTGTAACCATGAGACGTTGCTAGGAGGTGGGTAGGGGGTGGAACCAAGGGACGTTGCTAGGAGGTGGGCAGGGGGTGGAACTAAGGGACGTTGCTAGGAGGTGGGCAGGGGGTGGAACCAAGGGACATTGCTAGGAGGTGGGCAGGGGGTGGAACCATGGGACATTGCTAGGAGGTGGGCAGGGGGTGGAACCATGGGACGTTGCTAGGAGGTGGGCAGGGGGTGGAACCATGGGACGTTGCTAGGAGGTGGGCAGGGGGTGGAACCATGGGATGTTGCTAGGAGGTGGGCAGGGGGTGAAACCAAGGGACATCGCTAGGAGGTGGGCAGGGGGTGGAGACAAGGGGTGACCCAGAAGGGGTGGGGTACCTGCACCTATTTCCTGCATGTTCCTTATGACTTCCTCTCCAGCTGCAATGGTGTTGCGGCCCAGCGCCACCTACAGTGGAGAAAATAGACTGCACCTGTCTACATACAGCTGTAGGGAATGAGGACTCTGAATCAATACAAGAAGCAGAAATGACCTAATTCCATGTGAAATAGACAAATGAGGTCGATCGGTGTGCATCTTCATTCCCGTCCATCTCCTCCTCGCATCGCCCCAATGTTTACTTCTGTGCTGACTAATTGCCATGACTCACACCTGACTTGTTGCCGATGTTGCCCAGAAAAGTACATGTTTGTAGAAGTTGCCGTCTTGCACATTGACACGGATAATTATCTCTCATCCAGAGGAGAGCTAAAAATACAAACTTACTGTACGACGACTTAACATCCGAAGGCAGGAAGAAAAAAAACACAACTCCGGCTGGATAAAAAAGAAGAAACGTGATAACGGCAGATGGTGGAAAATCACTGTCCTCCTTCCGGGAAGTCTGGCATTGCGGTGTCGTGAGAAGGCCCGCCCCTTTGCGTGACAGTTGCAGGGTATTTTTAAACATTGGACGCAGAAGTCTTTTGTCTGATGTTCATACATCTGGGGAGGATGGAAGGTCGGCTCGCGGGGGACTCCGATGACCGGCTCGCCATATTTAGCGACGGGTGGGCAGAAATCGCTCGGTGATAAATTCATTGGGGCTAAAGGATCCATTATCTTTGTAACCGTCATCGGCACCCACGCATGTGCTCCCACCCCCCCCCCCCCCCCGGTGCTGCCTCATTCTATTGGATCTGTCAGATTGCTCCGCCTACCTGGGGCTGGCACAATGTTACGATGGAGCTTTCAATTACTCCATAAGTCTCCATTAACAAATTCCTGACTTGTAACAATTAAAAACTCCGCCTTTCATCATTAAAATGGCGTCTTTCCGTTTCGATCTGTGACTTTTCCGAGGCTAGGACAGCATTGTCGGGCTCCATGCACACTAGCGGGTTTTTTTAAGCTGCTAGAAGCTAAAAAGTGTTATCCTACACCAGTGGCGGCCTGTCCATAAGGGGCACCCCTAATCTGCCCCCCTAATCTACATCTAGGGCGGGGACGCATGGATTCCAATGGGGTCTTGAAGGAGAATTTTCCTTAGATGACATTAGCCGACAAGTTCCATTCCATGTTTACCGCATCCAGCGCACAGCCGCATGAAACAGATGAGACGCTCCGCTCTGAACCACAGAGACTTTGCACTTGTAAAATTCTATATAGTCAGATAATTAACAGTGAGGACAAAACGCGGTGGGGGGGAGGGGAACACGGAACCACGCCGTTATTTTATCAGCGTCGATCCAACAGCCGCATCTCCAGACTCTGACAGCAACAAACAAGGAATTTACATAAATACAACTCCATATCTCACAGGGCGGAAATATTCCCACGCTTTCATTAACCGCTTCCACGCCGGCGATGCCGATCTTCCAAGTAACGTCTGTGAAAGGCAAGAGGACGAGCTTTTTGGGATATTTTGCAGATGGGATTTTCAACATTGTTGTGGTGCGTTTGTAGGTGGGGTGCAGCGCGGTGCGGCGGAATAACGCACTCAGTCCCGGTGCAATGCAAGAACTTGTACTGAAATAAGGCAGAAACAGTTCACAAATAACTTGAAGGGAAGGCGGGCTAACCGGGAACACTCACACTTCCAACAGTGTGCAGAGAGGGAAAGAACACGACCTGGCTGGCTTGTACCCAACAGGCAGGTGCCCAGAGAAGTAGTGAGCCCTACGCTTTCCCTCCTCACCAGGAACCTTTCCCTGCCCCTAGTATTGTCCCTACTAAGTGGGGTACCTGTCGCTACTCTACCAAACCCAGGAGCCAGGGCCTTAAATAGGCTCTGCCTGACCCAAGATGTCATATGAGGCAGCAGCATCCAATCAGATAGCTTCCCCAGTGACCCAGGAAATCATAGAGGAACTATATTCCTCTAGACTTCCTCTCCAACTGCAATGCCATTGCAAGCCCTACACTTTTCCTCTTCATCCCAATGAGTAGTGTTCCCTCAAAAGCCAGGGTCCACAGTCAGTAGGGAAGAGACCACCCTGCAGCCCTATCCAAAAGCCCTGCCCTGGTTGGGTCTCTCACACACGCCAAACCTGGAAGCCAGGGCCTTAAATAGGCTCTGCCTGACCCAAGATGGCTGCCAGAGTCCTATGGGGCAGCAGCATCCAATCAGATAGCTTCCCCAGTGACCCATGAAAAGATAGAGGAACTATATTCCTCTTGACTCCCTCTCCAACTGCAATGCCGTTTACACTTTTCCTCCTTGATAGGAACCTTTCCCTGCTGCTAGTACTGTCCCTACCAGGCGGGGTACCTGTCCCTACTCTACCCACTCACAAAAGCGTGCCAAACCTGGGAGCCAGGGCCTTAAATACGCTCTGTCTGACCCAAGATGGCTGCCAGATTGACATGGGGCAACAGCATCCAATTGGATAGCTTCACCAGTGACCCAGGAAACCATAGAGGAACTATGTTCCCCCAACTTCCTCTCCAACTGCAATGGCATTGTGAGCCCTACACTTTCCCTCTTCATCCCAAAGAGTAGTGTTCCCTCAAAAGACAGGGCCCACAGTCAGTAGGCAAGAGACTACCTTGCAGTCCCCTCCAAAAGCCTCTGTCCTGGTTGGGTCTGTCGCATGCGCCAAACCTGGGAGCCGGGGCCTTAGATGGGCTCTACCTGACCCAAGATGCACACAGTGCATCCCCCCTCAGCAATTCCAAACACTCCAGCACCCCTGTGCCTCCAGTGACCTTTGTACCCTGCCTTTCCAGTGACTCTTGAACCCTGTGCCTCCAGTGACCCTTGTACCCTGCCTTTCCACTGACTCTTGAACCCCGTGTCTCCAGTGACCCTTGTACCCTGCCTTTCCACTGACTCTTGAACCCCGTGTCTCCAGTGACCCTTGTACCCTGCCTTTCCACTGACTCTTGAACCCCGTGTCTCCAGTGACCCTTGTACCCTGCGTTTCCATGGACTCTTGAACCCTGTGCCTCCAGTAACCCTTGTACCCTGTGTTTCTAGTGACTCTTGCACCCCTAAGCATCCAGTGACCCTTGCACCCCTAGTGATTCCAGAGACTCCTGCACCCCTGTGCTTCCAGAGACTCCTGCACCCCTGTGCATCCAGCAAAGTCCATCACCCCTTGCAGGGTGCTCTAGTGAATACTTAGGACTCACACAATTGCAACACATGCAGACCCCCAGACTCACTAGCACTCCATGTGTGCTGAGCATCCGGAGTCACTCCATGTCTCCTGAGCATCCAGAGTCACTCCCTGTCTCCTGAGCATCCGGTGTCACTCCATGTGTCCTGAGCATCCGGTGTCACTCCATGTGTCCTGAGCATCCGGTGTCACTCCATGTCTCCTGAGCATCCTGTGTCATTCCATGTCTCCTGAGTATCCGGTGTCACTCCATGTCTCCTGAGCATCCAGAGTCACTCCCTGTCTCCTGAGCATCCGGTGTCACTCCATGTGTCCTGAGCATCCTGTGTCACTCCATGTGTCCTGAGCATCCGGTGTCACTCCATGTGTCCTGAGCATCCTGTGTCACTCCATGTCTCCTGAGTATCCGGTGTCACTCCATGTCTCCTGAGCATCCAGAGTCACTCCCTGTCTCCTGAGCATCCGGTGTCACTCCATGTGTCCTGAGCATCCTGTGTCACTCCATGTGTCCTGAGCATCCTGTGTCACTCCATGTCTCCTGAGTATCCGGTGTCACTCCATGTGTCCTGAGCATCCTGTGTCACTCCATGTCTCCTGAGTATCCGGTGTCACTCCATGTCTCCTGAGCATCCAGAGTCACTCCCTGTCTCCTGAGCATCCGGTGTCACTCCATGTGTCCTGAGCATCCTGTGTCACTCCATGTCTCCTGAGTATCCGGTGTCACTCCATGTGTCCTGAGCATCCGGTGTCACTCCATGTCTCCTGAGCATCTGGTGTCACTCCATGTCTCCTGAGCATCCGGTGTCACTCCATGTCTCCTGAGCATCCGGTGTCACTCCATGTCTCCTGAGCATCCGGTGTCACTCCATGTCTCCTGAGCATCCGGTGTCACTCCATGTGTCCTGAGCATCCGGTGTCACTCCATGTCTCCTGAGCATCCGGTGTCACTCCATGTGTTCTGAGCATCCGGTGTCACTCCATGTGTCCTGAGCATCCAGAGTAACTCCCTGTCTCCTGAGCATCCGGTGTCACTCCATGTGTCCTGAGCATCCGGTGTCACTCCATGTCTCCTGAGCATCCGGTGTCACTCCATGTGTCCTGAGCATCCGGTGTCACTCCATGTGTCCTGAGCATCCGGTGTCACTCCATGTCTCCTGAGCATCCGGTGTCACTCCATGTGTCCTGAGCATCCGGTGTCACTCCATGTCTCCTGAGCATCCGGTGTCACTCCATGTGTCCTGAGCATCCGGTGTCACTCCATGTCTCCTGAGCATCCGGTGTCACTCCATGTGTCCTGAGCATCCGGTGTCACTCCATGTGTCCTAAGCATCCGGTGTCACTCCATGTCTCCTGAGTATCCGGTGTCACTCCATGTGTCCTGAGCATCCGATGTCACTCCATGTGTCCTGAACATCCGGTGTCACTCCATGTGTCCTGAACATCCGGTGTCACTCCATGTGTCCTGAGCATCAGGTGCCACTCCACGTGTCCTGAGCATCAGGTGCCACTCCACGTGTCCTGAGCATCCGGTGTCACTCCATGTGTCCTGAGCATCCGGTGTCACTCCACGTGTCCTGAGCATCCGGTGTCACTCCACGTGTCCTGAGCATCCGGTGTCACTCCATGTGTCCTGAGCATCCGGTGTCACTCCATGTCTCCTGAGAATCCGGTGTCACTCCATGTGTCCTGAGCATCCGGTGTCACTCCATGTGTCCTGAGCATCCGGTGTCACTCCATGTCTCCTGAGCATCCGGTGTCACTCCATGTGTCCTGAGCATCCGGTGTCACTCCATGTCTCCTGAGCATCTGGTGTCACTCCATGTCTCCTGAGCATCCGGTGACACTCCATGTGTCCTGAGCATCCGGTGTCACTCCATGTGTCCTGAGCATCCGGTGACACTCCATGTGTCCTGAGCATCCGGTGTCACTCCATGTGTCCTGAGCATCCGGTGTCACTCCATGTGTCCTGAGCATCCGGTGTCACTCCATGTCTCCTGAGCATCCGGTGTCACTCCATGTCTCCTGAGCATCCGGTGTCACTCCATGTCTCCTGAGCATCCGGTGACACTCCATGTGTCCTGAGCATTCCCTGTGTTCTCGGCCCTCGCCGTCTCTAATGCCTCCTGGACGCCTCGCTCTCCTGCATCTCCACACAGCTTGGTCTTCTGTCTTCTTCTGGATTGTCCTCCACCGGGGGGGATACAGACCCCAGTCTGTGACACATTTGGCCTTCAATCAACACTGTATTGGTAAAACATTATATATTTTCTGAATTAGTCCTGACGGGCCTGTGCTGTGACATTTAAAGAATAGATGAAAATAAATGGAAAGATGATTTCCTGGTTCTTGGCGGGATCATGGCAATGGACCACACTGGAGACATTGGCTGGAGACTATGGTGGGGGTTGTTGGTTTTCAGTAGCTGGTCTGATTCTGGGAGATGAGTATTTCTTATATCGGGTAAAAAGAGGACAGTGGTTCAGGTGACACAATTCACACTTCATTCTTTTCTCATATCCAGGAGAACATCCTTATCACAGCAGCTGATAGATGAGGCCGCGCTGCTTCATGGAGGACTCTCACTTTCATCTTCCATGCCGAAAAATAGCTGATAAATCTTCTCCATTCCAATTCTTTTCATGTTCTTCTTCCCACAAAAAAATAGTCTGTTTACTTCCAGATAAATACAATCCATCCATCCAGGAGCACCGAGAGCCTCTGGCCTGGGTGGGGGAGGGGGACATCACTTGCTAGTCCTTTCACAGTAATGCCGCGTGCACACGGACAGATATTAAATGTTCGATGAGAGCGTGTTGTCGGAAATTCCGACCGTGTGTAGGCTCCATCGGACATTTTCCATCGGAATTTCCGACAAATAAAAATGTGCCCCCGTTGAGGACCCCGGTGACTGGAGGCCAAAGGACCCGGCTTATCATGGCGAACCTCCCTGCACCCGCCAACATCTCTTCCCTTTCTAGCCTTTCCCATCCAGTCACATGACCTATCAGAGCCATAAAGGAAGACCCTCCCCTCCCCTTACCCAATGTTCTACTACTTACCTCTCAATCCTCCAGCAGCTATATTTCCTCCGCTCCTCTCCTTCCCTCTCCTCTCATCTCCTTCCCTCTCCTCTCCTCTTCATCTCCCTCTCCTCTCCTCTTCATCTCCCTCTCCTTCCCTTCCTTTTCCTCCCTTGTCCTCTCCTTCCCTCTCCTCTCCTTCCCACTCTTCTCCTTCCCTCTCCTCTCCTCTCTTCTCCTCTCCTTTCTTTCCCTCCCTCTCTTTTCCCTTTCTTCTTCTTCTCTCCTCTCCTTCCCTTCCCTTTCCTCTCCCTCCCCTCTCCTCTCCTTCCCCCCCCTCTCCTCTTCTTCCCTCTCCTCTCCCTTCTCTCCTCTCCTCTCTTCTCTTCTCCTCTCCTCTCTTCTCCTCTCCTCTCCATCTTCCTCTCCTTCCCTTCTCTTCCCTTCCCTCCCCTCCCCTCTCCTCTCCTTCCCTCTCCTCTCCTCTCCCTCTCCTCTCCTTTCTTTCCCTCCCTCTCTTTTCACTTTCTTCTCCTTCCCTCTCCTCTCCTTTCTTTCCCTCCCTCTCTTTTCCGTTTCTTCTTCTTCTCTCCTCTCCTCTCCCTCCCCTCTCCTTCCCTTCCCTCCCCTCCCCTCTCCTCTCCTTCCCTCCCCTCTCCTCTTCTTCCCTCTCCTCTCCTTCCTTGCCCTCCCTCTCTTTTCACTTTCTTCTCCTCTCCTCCTCTCTCCTTTCTTTCTCTCCCTCTCTTTTCACTTTCTTCTCCTCTCCTCCTCTCTCCTTTCTTTCTCTCCCTCTCTTTTCCCTTTCTTCTCCTCTCCTCTCTCCTCTCCTTTCCTTCTCCTCTCCTTCCTTTTCCCCCCTCTATTCTCCCTTTATTCTCCACTCCTTTCCTTTCACTTTCCTCTCCCTTTTCTCATCCCCCCTTCCCCTCTCCTCCCCTTTACTTCTCTCTTTCCTCCCCTCCTCTCCTTACCCTCTCCTCACCTTTCCTTCTATTCCATCCCTCTCTTCTCCCTTTCTTCTCTTCCTCTTTACTGTACTCCAATTCCTTTACACCCGTCTCTCACCATCTCTATTACCTTCTCTCCCCCTTCCCTATCCCTTTCACTTCCCTCTCCTTTCCTCTTTCTTTCTCCTCTTCTTTCTCTCCTCTCCGTGCCTCATCTCTTCATTTCTCTATTTTATTCTTTTACCTTTCCCACCCCTCTCCTCTCCATCCCTCTCCTCTCCATCCCTCTCCTCTCCATCCCTCTCCTCACCTTCCCTCTCCTCTCCTTCCCTTCCCTCTCCTTCTCTTTCCTTTTCCTCCACTTTTTTTCTCATTCTCTTCTTTTTCCCTTTACTCTCTTCCTCTGTTTTTTGCTTTTCTCTTACACTCCTCTCCCTTCCATTTCCTCCTTTTCTCTCCTCTCCTTACCATCTCATTCCCTTTCTTCTCTTATCCTTTTCTTTCCCTTCCTTCTCTTCTCCCATCCTCTTCCTTCCTACACTGATCTATGTATAATATTAATCCCCCCTCCCCCTCCCCCTTCAGTCTTGCACAGGTTGTACCGGCTCCTCTCCTGGACAGAATCGGCTTCCTCTGATTTGCACCCTGTTATCTTCTCACAATGTGCATTAGAAGCTGCAGCAAGTCAGGCAGAGCCCCGCCCCCATTCCCTGGCTGGAGGACGCCCATCATCACCTAGCACTTTCCTCCCCAGCCTGACTCTCCCTGGTCCCACCCCTTTCCTTCACTGGATTTCAGATCCTTCAATCACAGAGGCTCAGCATCACATGTGGGCGTTACCTTGGGTGGTCTGCATGCAAATGTCTAGGAACGCCCACTCCTTCAGACTGACCCCCACCCACCCAGGTATTGTAATATTTGCATAACTCCTCCCACTGCTTGCATCAGGACTGGGGCTCTGGAGAGGAGTACTGAGGCGGGGGGCTGGGATGTTTTCAGGAAGCTATGTACACCCCCCTGCTGGCCCCTCCCACCAGCCATGATCTGCCTGCATTGCATAGAGAAGCACAGGATCTAAAATAAAGAGTGTAATAAAAATGGAACGAGGGGGGCGAGGGGACAAGGGGGGCGAGGGGGCGAGGGGGACGAGGGGGGCGAGGGGACGAGGGGGACAGGGGGGCGAGGGGACGAGGGGGGCGAGGGGACGAGGGGGGCAAGGGGGGGAGGGGGGGAGGGGACAAGGGGGGCGAGGGGGGCAAGGGGGTGAGGGGGTGAGGGGACGAGGGGGATGAGGGGACAAGGGGACAAGGGGGCGAGGGGACAAGGGGGGTGAGGGGACGAGGGGGGCGAGGGGACAAGGGGGTGAGGGGACGAGGGGGGCAGGGGGCGAGGGGACAAGGGGCGAGGAGACAAGGGGGGCGAAGGGGGGCGAGGAGACAAGGGGGGCGAGGGGTCAAGGGTGCGAGGGGGGCGAGGAGACAAGGGGGGCGAGGGGGGCGAGGGGACGAGGGGGGTGAGGGGGGAGGGGACAAGGGGGGCGAGGGGGCAAGGGGGTGAGGGGACGAGGGGGGTGAGGGGACGAGGGGACAAGGGGGTGAGGGGACGAGGGGGGTGAGGGGACGAGGGGGGTGAGGGGACGGAGGGGACAAGGGGGGTGAGGGGACGAGGGGCAGGGGGGGCGAGGAGACAAGGGGGGCGAGGAGACAAGGGGGGCGAGGGGTCAAGGGGTGCGAGGGGGGCGAGGAGACAAGGGGGGCGAGGGGGGCGAGGAGACAAGGGGGGCGAGGGGACAAGGGGTGCGAGGGGGGCGAGGGGACGAGGGGACAAGGGGGGCGAGGGGACGAGGGGGCGAGGGGACGAGGGGGGCGAGGGGACAAGGTGGGGCGAGGGGGGGGAGGGTCCAGACGATAATAATATATAAGCACTTCAGCTATTCATTGCCTACTATGGGAAAGGAGGAGGGAAGGAAAGATCAGCCCAGGAATAAAAACATAAAAACATCACTATGCCCGTCTCCTGTGCCCATGTTTGGGGCAGGATTCATCACTTCCTGTGTGGGTGACGCGGTATTTCCATGTATGTCGGATCCTCACACAGGTGATCCCAACGATCCGCATCTCCCTCCCCCACACACTTCACTCCCATCAATTAATAATACGGGAGACGAGCATCCAGACAGCGTGTTGTGCCCACCCACACCATGAATAATCCGAGGCACTGACATCACCTATACAATGTGCCCACCACCGCCTGACAACCCCGGGGACACCACCAGGTGAACTACAAGCCCCAGCATGCCCTGACACACAAAAAACAATCTACAGGAAATGTCATCTCCTTATATTGTAGACAATCATGGCAAAGAGATCAGCTAAGTGCAAATAACTTTATTAGTATGGGCAATGATAACATTCTGTTTCCAATAATAAAATAAATTATATATAATAACATTGTATATTATAACAGATATACGTAATATTATAGTTTTATACACAGTATCTCACAAAAGTAAGTACACCCCCTCAGTCACGTTTGTAAATCTTTTCTTCTATCTTTTCATGTGACAACACTGAAGAAATGACACTTGTCTACAATGTAAAGTAGTGAGTGTACAGCTTGTATAACAGTGTAAATTTGCTGTCCCCTCAAAATAACTCAACACACAGCCATTAATGTCTAAACCACTGGCAACAAAAGTCAGTACATCCCTAAGTGAAATATCCATATTGGGCCCAATTAGCCATTTTCCCTCCCCCGGTGTCATGTGACTCGTTAGTGTTACAAGGTCTCAGGTGTGAATGGGGAGCAGGTGTGATAAATTTGGTGTTATCGCTCTCACTCTCTCATACTGGTCACTGGAAGTACAACATGGCACCTCATGGCAAAGAACTCTCTGAGGATCTGAAAAAAGAATTTTTGGTCTACATAAAGATCTCTCTGAAGGGAGGGGATCATGTTGGAATACTGCCCTGCGGTCCAGTCTCTGAAGGGAGGGGATCATGCTCTGCTTCAGTAGGTCACAGTACATGTTGGCATTCATGGTTCCCTCAATGATCTGTAGCCCCCCAGTGCCGGCAGCACTCATGCTGCCCCAGACCATGACACTCCCACCACCATGCTTGACTGTAGACAAGACACACTTGTCTTTGTCCTCCTCACCTGGTTGCCCCCACACACGCTTGTCACCATCTGAACCAAATACGTTTATCTTGGTCCAGGCCCGGACTGGGAGAAAAAATAGGCCCGGGCATTTTTGACTGAGCAGCCAACTTTTCCAGGGACCGGGGGGGGGGGTCGGTAGACATTCGCAGTGACGGCTGGTGTCGGTCCTCCACTCCTCCGCACTGTAATGTGCAGGGACACTGTGATATAAAGGGAACTGCAGTATAAAGGGGCACTGCAATGATTACAGTGCAGTCCCCTTTATATTACAGTGTCCCGGTCCTATTGTGGCCACAAAATGCCAGTACTGTCTGTCTCCTATTGTGCCACACGGCCCAGTGACACTGACCTGCTCTCTCTCTGGTGATGCAGTACAGCGTGGCTCTCTCTGGTGTTGCGGGTACAGCGTGGCTCTCTCTGGTGTTGCGGGTACAGCGTGGCTCTCTCTCTCTGGTGTTGCGGGTACAGCGTGGCTCTCTCTCTCTGGTGGTGCGGGTACAGCGTTGCTCTCTCTCTCTGGTGGTTCGGGTACAGCATGGCTCTCTCTGGTGGTGTGGGTAAAGCGTGGCAGTCTTTCTCTGGTGGTGCGGGTAAAGCGTGGCTCTCTTTCTCTGGTGGTGCGGGTACAGCATGGCTCTCTCTGGTGGTGCGGGTAAAGCGTGGCAGTCTTTCTCTGGTGGTGCGGGTAAAGCGTGGCTCTCTTTCTCTGGTGGTGCGGGTACAGCATGGCTCTCTCTGGTGGTGCGGGTACAGCGTGGCTCCCTCTCTGGTGGTGTGGTACAGTGTGGCTCTCTGGTGGTGCAGGAATAGCGTGGCTCTCTCTCTGGTGGTGCAGGAACAGCGTGGCTCTCTCTCTGGTGGTGCGGGTACAGCGTGGCTCTCTCTCTGGTGGTGCCGGTACAGCGTGGCTCTCTCTCTGGTGGTGCGGGTACAGCGTGGCTCTCTCTCTGGTGGTGCGGGTACAGCGTGGCTCTCTCTCTGGTGGTGCCGGTACAGCGTGGCTCTCTCTCTGGTGGTGCCGGTACAGCGTGGCTCTCTCTCTGGTGGTGCCGGTACAGCGTGGCTCTCTCTCTCTGGTGTTGCGGGTACAGCATGGCTCTCTCTCTCTGGTGGTGCGGGTACAGCGTTGCTCTCTCTCTCTGGTGGTTCGGGTACAGCATGGCTCTCTCTGGTGGTGTGGGTAAAGCGTGGCAGTCTTTCTCTGGTGGTGCGGGTAAAGCGTGGCTCTCTTTCTCTGGTGGTGCGGGTACAGCATGGCTCTCTCTGGTGGTGCGGGTAAAGCGTGGCAGTCTTTCTCTGGTGGTGCGGGTAAAGCGTGGCTCTCTTTCTCTGGTGGTGCGGGTACAGCATGGCTCTCTCTGGTGGTGCGGGTACAGCGTGGCTCCCTCTCTGGTGGTGTGGTACAGTGTGGCTCTCTGGTGGTGCAGGAATAGCGTGGCTCTCTCTCTGGTGGTGCAGGAACAGCGTGGCTCTCTCTCTGGTGGTGCGGGTACAGCGTGGCTCTCTCTCTGGTGGTGCCGGTACAGCGTGGCTCTCTCTCTGGTGGTGCGGGTACAGCGTGGCTCTCTCTCTGGTGGTGCGGGTACAGCGTGGCTCTCTCTCTGGTGGTGCCGGTACAGCGTGGCTCTCTCTCTGGTGGTGCCGGTACAGCGTGGCTCTCTCTCTGGTGGTGCCGGTACAGCGTGGCTCCCTCTCTGGTGGCGTGGTACAGCGTGGCTCTCTCTGGTGGTGCGGGTACAGCGTGGCTCTCTCTGGTGGTGCGGGTACAGCGAGACTCTCTCTCTCTGGTTGTGCGGGTACAGTGTGGCTCTATCTGGTGGTGCTGGGGCTATTAGTTCCCCCAGCACAGTCCTCTCTTTCGTTTTCCATATATCCTGCTATAAGCACTCCTCAGCTTGTTTCCGGGTTTTCTCTTTCACCCCAGCAGAGTGCATGCTGGGGACTGTAGTCTGCTCCCTGCTGAGAACAATTGGGCCACCTAGCTCTGGGACTACATTTCCCATGATGCCCTTCTAGTTGATTCTGATTGGCCCTCCGCTGTGGCCAATGGGGAGGGAAAACTAACAGACAGGAAAGCCTTCTCTTCCCCTGCTGCCGACATGAGAAGGGGAGGGGGGGCGAGGGGGGAATATCATCACAGCAGCCTGCAGCTCTCCCCACCGTGCGGACACTTATGATTGGAGAAGAAGAGCGGCTGCGGAACTGTCAGCGCGGCTCTGAGGCTGAGCTGTGTGTGGGAGAGACACACAGCTCAGCCCATGCAGCCGCCAGAGATGACACAGGTACGGCTGCATGGCGGTAGGCGAGCGGCGGCCGCGGCCTGTGTTACCCATGTTCAGGCCGCGGTCACCGTTTACCTCCCGCTGTGCGGCCTGATCATCAACAGGCCATGGAGCGGGTGGACCCGGCCCACCGGGCACATGCCCGGTCTGCCCTATGGCCAGTCCGGGCCTGTCTTGGTCTCATCAGACCACAGGACATGGTTCCAGTAATCCATCTCCTTAGTCTGCTTGTCTTCAGCAAACTGTTTGTGGACTTTCTTGTGCATCATCTTTAGAAGAGGCTTCCTTCTGGGGTGACAGTTATGCAGACCAATTTTATGCAGTGTGCGGCGTATGGTCTGATCACTGACAGGCTGACCCCCCACCCCTACAACCTCTGCAGCAATGCTGGCAGCACTCATACGTCTATTTCCCAAAGACAACCTCTGGATATGACGCTGATCACGTGACCTCAACTTCTTTGGTGGACCATGGCGAGGCCTGTTCTGAGGGGAACCTGTCCTGTTATACCGCTGTATGGTCTTGGCCACCGTGCTGCAGATCAGTTTCAGGGTCTTGGCAATCTTCTTATAGCCTAGGCCATCTTTATGTAGAACAACATATTTTCTTATCAGATCCTCAGAGAGTTCTTTGCCATGAGGTGCCATGTTGAACTTCCAGTGACCAGTATGAGAGAGTGAGAGCGATAACACCAAATTTAACACACCTGCTCCCCATTCACACCTGAGACCTTGTAACACTAACGAGTCACATGACACCGGGGAGGGAAAATGGCTAATAGGTTCCAATTTGGAGATTTTCACTTAGGGGTGTACTGACATTTGTTGCCAGCGGTTTAGACATTAATGGCTGTGTGTTGAGTTATTTTGAGGGGACAGCAAATTTACACTGTTATACAAGCTGTACACTCACTACTTTACATTGTAGCAAAGTGTCATTTCTTCAATGTTGTCACATGAAAAGATAGAAGAAAAGATTTACACAAATGTGACTGAGGGGTGTACTTACTTTTGTGAGATACTGTATATTGTGACAGCGTTATGTCTTGTTATGGTGTCAGAAGGGGTACATGTCGCACAGGGTTCTGAATGTTGCAGGCTGAGAGGTTTGAAGATGTCTGTTCTGAGTGGAGAAATCTGGCTGTACAATTTTCTCCAGGACTCGTAACTTCCGGACCAGGTTCTGGAGTTCAGAGACTTTGAGAAGTCTTGGGAGGGATGACACCTCAATCCTTGTGTCCAATTCTTACTGGATCAGGCTCTGCCCTAAAAGTGATATTAAGAGACTGAGTAAGTAGCTGGGCAGGAGCCTGTGTAGTAAAAAGGTGGGAAGAGTTGTGAAGAGTTGTGAAGAGTTGTGAAGAGTTGTGAAGAGTTGTGAAGAGTTGTGAAGAGTTGTGAAGAGGTGTGATAGCCAGGAGGCTGAAAATGTTCTGTTGTGTGGTGATACTGAATACCCCCGGGGTAAACTTTTACGTTTTTTGAATTCTGCTTTTCAATAAAAGTGAGCTAAAAGCCCTGAAAATGTACTTCCCTGGCTGCACTGGAGTTGAGGAGAAATACAGTGGGGGGCAAAAAAGTATTTATTCACCACCAATTGTACAAGTTCCCCCACTTAGAAAGATGAGAGAGGCCTGTAATTGTCATCATAGGTACCTCAAGTATGAGAGACAAAATGTGGAAACAAATCCAATCACATTCTCTGATTTTTGAAAGAATTTATTTGCCAATTATGATGGAAAATAAGTATTTGGTCTCCTACAAACAAGCGAGATTTCTGGCTCTCACAGACCTGTATCTTCTTCTTTAAGAGGCTCCTCTCTCCTCCACTCATTACCTGTATTAATGGCACCTGTTTGAACTTGTTATCAGTATAAAAGACACCAGTCCACAACCTCCAACAGTCACACTCCAAACTCCACTATGGTGAAGACCAAAGAGCTGTCGAAGGACACCAGAAACAAAATTGTAGACCTGCACCAGGCTGGGAAGACTGAATCTGCAATAGACAAGTAGCTTGGTGTGAAGAAATCAACTGTGGGAGCAATAATTAGAAAATGGAAGACGTACAAGACCACTGATAATCTCCCTCGATCTGGGGCTCCACGCAAGATCTCACCCTGTGGGGTCAAAATGATCACAAGAACGGTGAGCAAAAATCCCAGAACCACACGGGGGGGACCTAGTGAATGACCTGCAGAGAGCTGGGACCAATGTAACAAAGGCTGCCATCAGTAACACACTACGGTTTGCTAGAGAGCATTTGGATGATCCAGAAGAGGATTGGGAGAATGTCATATGGTCCGATGAAAGCAAAGTAGAACTGTTTGGTAGAAACACAACTTGTCGTTTATGGAGGAGAGAGAATGCTGAGTTGCAACCAAAGAACATCATACCTACTGTGAAGCATGGGGGTGGCAACATCATGCTTTGGGGCTGTTTCTCTGCAAAGGGAACTTGAAGACTGATCCGTGTACATGAAAGAATGAATGGGGCCATGTATCGTGATCTTTTGAGTGCAAACCTCCTCCTATCAGCAAGGGCATTGAAGATGAAACGTGGCTGGGTCTTTCAGCATGACAATGATCGCAAACACACCACCCGGGCAATGAAGGAGTGGCTTCGTAAGAAGCATTTCAAGGTCCTGGAGTGGCCTAGCCAGTCTCCAGATCTCAACCCCATAGAAAACCTTTGGAGGGAGTTGAAAGTCCGTGTTGCCCAGCGACAGCCCCAAAACATCACTGCTCTAGAGGAGATCTGCATGGAGGAATGGGCCAACATACCAGCAACAGTGTGTGACAACCTTGTGAAGACTTACAGAAAACGTTTGACCTCTGTCATTGCCAACAAAGGAGATATAACAAAGTATTGAGATGAACTTTTCATATTCACCAAATACTTATTTTCCACCATAATCTGCAAATAAATTCTTTCAAAAATCAGACAATGTGATTGGATTTGTTTCCACATTTTGTCTCTCATAGATGAGGTACCTATGATGACAATTACAGACCTCTCTCATCTTTCTAAGTGGAGAACTTGCACAATTGGTGGTGACTAAATACTTTTTTGCCCCACTATGTTTTTTATGTTTTGTGTCATCCAGGGTTCTCATCCAGGCAGGTTGAGGGCCTCCAGGGTACTTGTCTCATTCAGCAGAAACTGGATTTTCAGTTTCCTCAGAGGTTGGTAAAACCCGGCTTGAATCCTGGAGCCTGGAGACTTCGTAGAGACTTGGGAAAGATGAAGCCTCCAATCCTGGGTTCCAGAACACTGATTGGCTTTTGTTAGGGAGGTGACGTGTTCCACCCCGGTGGACAAAGGAGGTCTCAGTTTGGAAGTCAGGAGAGCTCCACCTAGGAGGCAGGTGGGAGTCAGTGCAGCAGGATGATGATAGGCGGAAGCATAGAGCTTGTGTGGAGGAATAGACAAGGGCTTGAGGACTGAATTTCTTCATTTCACAAAAAAAAAAAAAATATGTGACAAAAAAATTACAACTTCAAAAAATGCCCCATTACTAAATACCTTGGACTGTCTGCTTTCCAGAAAGGAGTCATATGAGGAGTATTTGTGGGCTGGGACAATGGGTGGGCAGGAGGGACGGCTGCCCTGGGCACTGTGGTATCATATGAGGTGGGAGGGCGCTGTGAGGAGATGTGGGGGTTGGTTTTAAAGGGGGAATTTGGGGGGGTGTACTAGGAGTAGGGATTTAGGGGGGTATGTGTTTGGATGGGGGAAGAGGATTTGTGCTAGGGAGGGGGATTGGGGGTGATATAGTAAGGGGGGATTTGTGCTAATAGGGATGATTGGGGGTATTTGTGCTAGGAGGGGAAATTGGGGGAGGGGGGTATTTGTGCTATGAGGGAATTGGAAGGATTTGTGCTGGGGGTGTGTGTTTGTGCTGATAGGGATGCTTGGGGGTATTTGTGCTAGAAGGGGAAAAGGGGGAAATTTGGGGGGTTGTGCTATGAGGGGGAATTAGGGAGATTTGTGCTAATAGGGATGATTGGGGGTATTTGTGCTAAGAGGGGGAATTGGAAGGATTTGTGCTGGGGGGGGTGGGGGTGTTGTTTGTGCTAATAGGGATGTTTGGGGGTATTTATACTAGAAGGGGAAAAAGAGGAAATTTGGGGGGGGGGTTATGCTAGGATGGGGAATTAGGGAGATTTGTGATAATAGGGATGATTTGGGGTATTTGTGCTAGGAGGGGGACTTGGTAGGATTTGTGCTGGGGAGGTGGTGTTTGTTCTAATAGGGATGATTGGGGGGATTTGTAATTTGGAGGAAATTGGGCTGAGGTCAGGACTCTGTGCAGGCCAGTCAAGTTCCTCCACCCCAAACTCGCTCATCCATGTCTTTATGGAACTTGCTTTGTGCACTGGTTCAAATCATTTGCTGGAGGGGGGATTATGGTGTGGGGTTGTTTTTCAAGGGTTGGGCTTGGCCCCTTAGTTCCAATGAAGGGAACCCTTAAGGCGTCGGCATACCAAGACATTTTGGACAAGTTCATGCTCCCAACTTTGTGGGAACAGTTTGGGGACGGCCCCTTCCTGTTCCAACATGACTGCCCACCAGAGCACAAAGCAAGGTCCATAAAGACATGGATGAGCGAGTTTGGGGTGGAGGAACTTGACTGGCCTGCACAGAGTCCTGACCTCAACCCGATAGAACACCTTTGGGATGAATTAGAGCGGAGACTGCGAGCCAGGCCTTCTCATCCAACATCAGTGCCTGACCTCACAAATGCTCCTCTGGAAGAATGGTCAAACATTCCCATAGACACCCTCCTAAACCTTGTGGACGGCCTTCCCAGAAGAGTTGAAGCTGTTATAGCTGCAAAGGGCAGAGCCAACTCAATATTGAACCCTACGGACTAATGCCCCGTACACACGGTCGGACTTTGTTCGGACATTCCGACAACAAAATCCATGGATTTTTTCCGACGGATGTTGGCTCAAACTTGTCTTGCATACACACGGTCGCACAAAGTTGTCGGAAAATCTGACCGTTCTAAACGCGGTGACGTAAAACACGTACGTCGGGACTATAAACGGGGCAGTGGCCAATAGCTTTCATCTCTTTATTTATTCTGAGCATGCGTGGCACTTTGTCCGTCAGATTTGTGTACACACGATCGGAATTTCCGACAACGGATTTTGATATCCAAAAATTTTATATCCTGCTCTCAAACTTTGTGTGTCGGAAAATCCGATAGAAAATGTCCGATGGAGTCCACACACGGTCGGAATTTCCGACAACAAGGTCCTATCACACATTTTCCATCAGAAAATCCGACCGTGTGTACGGGGCATAAGGCTGGGATGTCATTAAAGTTTATGTGCGTGTAAAGGCAGGCGTCCCAATACTTTTGGTAATATTGTGTGTGTGTAAAGGCAGGTGTCCCAATACTTTTGGTAATATAGTGAATTTGCAAGGCTCCCAGCATAGACAGCAATAAAAAAAAAAAAATTCCAAACCTTCACAAAAAAAAAAAAAGTTTTTGGCGGTGTTGGACTTTGTGTAAAACGAGATCATTAGTTAATGAAACCAAATTTTTCCCCAAACCATTACGGTTATTAAAGGCCGATCGATAAAATAATAAGAATATAAAAAGGGAGTGGGCATAAAAACTTCAGCGTATTGATTTCCTCTGCGAGCGTTTCGCTGTCCCTGATTGAGACAATTCTTTGCGACCTTCTTTTATTGCCTCATTAAATTAATAAAAGCCGCGGCAGGAATGTGGCGGTCCAAAGCCGGTCTTGTTGTTCCCGCTGTTCTATTAATCAGCCCGGCTCCGTCTGCGACTCGCCGCTCCTTCGAACTGCTCAGACTCCATCTGTTATGGAAGCCGTGGCGGTCGTGTGGCCCCTCCGCTGCTCGGCTCTTTGTTGTCCCTTCATTACCAGGAATTTCCTGATTACTTTCATTACAACGCGGCCCTTCTTTAAAGTCTACCCATTTGCTGTAAATTCCTGGATAAGAGAGTACAGCGGAAACATTGTAGCTTTTAAAAGGAAAATACAAATCAATCTTTATAGAGTTTATAGTGCTGCCACAGCGGCCTGCTTAATATTCATTACCTTGTTCCCCCCTCCTGTTTGACACTAGTTAGTACAGTCCCTATTTGGACACTTTTCTGACTCCTCCATACTCTGTAGATTTAATTTTGCTTTTACTAAAAATGGTAAATTAATTGCCAAGACTTGCCGTCCTTTTCCTTTCCTTACATCTCCATCATGTCACACAGGGAGGGACTCCATTCCTTGTTCAACCCCCCAGGACATCTATAAGATTGAGTCCCACCCTGGAAGGGGCATTCCATAACGAGATGCTCCAACTCTGGGTGGGCTTGGGTGATTCCATGGAGATGGGTCACAAAAGGAAAAATCGCATTAAGTATTGGTAATCAATTTTTCATTTTCCTGGCATTTCCATGGCAGCACACAGGGGGTGACCCCCATCCACTGGTTACCCCCCAGCACACTTATCTATGAGATTGAGTCCCACCCTGGAAGGGGCATTCCTTAATGAGATACTCCAACTCTGGGTGGGCTTGTGTGACGCCATGGAGATGGGTCACAAAAGGAAAATTGCAGTAAGTATTGGTAATCAATTTTCATTTTCCTGGCATTTCCATGGCATCACACAGGGGGTGACCCCCATCATCTGGTTAACCCCCCAGCACACTTATCTATAAGATTGAGTACCACCATAACGAGATACTCCAACTCTGGGTGGGCTTGTGTGATTCCATGGCGATGGGTCACAAAAGGAAAATTGCAGTAAGTATTTATTGGTATTCGATTTTTCATTTGCCGACATCTCCATGGTATCTCATAGGGGGCTGACTCCACCCCCTGCTCCAGGACGTCCCACCCTGGGAGACGTCTTCCATAACTTCATACATTGACTTCAGTTGGGCTTGTGTGATGATGCCATGGAGATACTGTGGGTCAGAAAAGGAAAATGACAGTAAATATTGGTAATCAAGTTTCAATTTTCCCGACATCTCCATGGCATCACACATACCCCACACATTGACCCCACCCCCTGGTTAACCCCCCAAGACACTTATCTATAAATTTGAGTCCTACTTTGGCAGGAGTGTTCCATATGTAGATACTCCTACTCTGGGGGGACCTGTGTGATACCATAGAGATAGGTGAGAAAATGATAATTATGGTAAGCATTGGTAATCATTTTTCTATTTTCCTGATATCTACATGATCTCCATGTTACTTTGTATCTCTCTATCTCACGTTTGATCAATGTTTATAAACAATGTTACTTTGTATCTCTCTATCTCCCGTCTGATCAATGTTTATAAACAATGTTACTTTGTATCTCACTATCTCCTGTCTGATCAATGTTTATAAACAATGTTACTTTGTATCTCACTATCTCCTGTCTGATCAATGTTTATAAACAATGTTACTTTGTATCAATCTCCAGCCTGATCAATGTTTATAAACAATGTTACGTTGTATCTCTCTATCTCCTCTCTGATCAATGTTTATAAACAATGTTACTTTGTATCTCTCTATCTTCTGTCTGATCAATGTTTATAAACAATGTTACTTTGTATCTCTCTATCTCCCGTATGATCAATGTTTATAAACAATGTTACTTTCTATCTCTCTATCTCCTCTCTGATCGATGTTTATAAACAATGTTACTTTGTATCTCTCAATCTCCTGTCTGATCAATGTTTATAAACAATGTTACTTTTTATCTCTCTATCTCCTGTCTGATTAATGTATATAAACAATGTTACTTTGTATCTCACTATCTCCTGTCTGATCAATGTTTATAAACAATGTTACTTTGTATCTCACTATCTCCTGTCTGATGAATGTTTATAAACAATGTTACTTTGTATCAATCTCCAGCCTGATCAATGTTTATAAACAATGTTACGTTGTATCTCTCTATCTTCTGTCTGATCAATGTTTATAAACAATGTTACTTTGTATCTCTCTATCTCCCGTATGATCAATGTTTATAAACAATGTTACTTTGTATCTCTCTATCTCCTCTCTGATCGATGTTTATAAACAATGTTACTTTGTATCTCTCAATCTCCTGTCTGATCAATGTTTATAAACAATGTTACTTTTTATCTCTCTATCTCCTGTCTGATTAATGTATATAAACAATGTTACTTTGTATCTCTCTATCTCCCGTCTGATCAATGTTTATAAACAATGTTACTTTGTATCTCTCTATCTCCTCTCTGATCAATGTTTATAAACAATGTTCATTTGTATCACTCTATCTCCCGTCTGATCAATGTTTATAAACAATGTTACTTTATATCTTTTTATCTCCCGTCTGATCAATGTTTATAAACAATGTTACTTTGTGTCTCTCTATCTCTTGTCTGATCAATGTTTATAAACAATCTTACTTTGTATCTCTCTATCTCCCATCTGATCAATGTTTATAAACAATGTTACTTTGTATCTCTATCTCCTGTCTGATCAATGTTTATAAACAATGTTACTTTGTATCTAAACCCCAACTCTGGGCTGTCATTTTGACAGGTGGGAATTGCCGTACAGGGGGGGGGGGAGTGATAGAAGGACAGAAGGACATAATGTAGCAATCCAATGTTTTGGTTGTATATTGTTATTATTATTGATAAAGAAGCGCGGTGTCCGTATTTCTGTGTCTGACCTGCGGCATGAAATGTCATTGGTGGGTGTTCTGTCTCTTTAATGGTCCGGTTGTGCCCGTCGTTTGCCCGTCGTTTGTCCCTCTCTATGACTGGCACTCACATTCTTAGGGCCCCTTGAAGCGTTCCACAATCACTAATGAGGAAGCGAAGTAACAATTACGCTTGTTGCTGGTACACAAAAGCACTTAATGAATTTCCGGTTAAATTATTAATCTGGAGGAGCCAGCACATTGTTTGTTGTGCATTTACTGATGATTTCATTAAGCCATTATATTATAATCATAGACTGCGTGATTTTTTTCTTCCTTTGTATAATTGCGCGGTTAGCGCAGCCTCCTTCTAGACACGGCATGAATAAATAAATACGGAGAGCTGACTTTTTATACTGCGGAATAAATGAGAACATCTATCCAGGCTCTGCCCTGTAGAGGAGGAAATAGAACTTTTCTGCCCCGAGGTGCGATGTGAGCGTGGATGAGACCGCAGAAATGCAGGAAACCATCTACATTTACACACAATTGCTACATTGTATACATTGGGGGGCCCTTAGATCCTCCTCCAGACCCCACACTTAAGTCTTGTACAGGTGTACCGGCTCCCAAGGCTGAGACAAGGGGTGGGCAGAAGGGACAGCTGCCCTGGGCGCAGCGTGTATTGTAGGGATGGGGGGGGGCGCCGCAGGTTCCTTCTACTATAAGGCTGACAGGAGTAATGATAGAGGCATCACTACTACTGTCAGCACAGCACTGGAAGCAGCCAGAAGAGGAGGAGAGAGCAGGGAGGAGGGGCTGGCTGTGCTCTCTCTCCTCCTCCTCCTCATACGCTCACATGTAATAAAGGGGGGAGGGGGGGTTTCAATTTGCCATTGTTGCCCTGGGCACTGGATGATCTTGTCTCTGCCCTGCTGGCTCCTCTCCTGGACGGAAACGGCTTCCTCTGATCTCACTGCACACTGTGAGCTTCTTACAATGTGCATTAGAAGCTGCAGCAAGTCAGATAGAGCCCCGCCCCATTTCCTGGCTGGAGGACATCCAGCATCATCTAGCTGTTTCCTCCCCAGGCTTTCATTTATTGGATTTCAGTTCTCTCAGTCGTGGAGACTCAGCACCACATGTCGACATTACCTATGCAAATACAGCCTGTCTAGGAACGCCCACTCCTCCAGACTGAAACCCACCCATTAGGACATTTTGATATTTGCATAACTCCTCCGGGGGGGGGTGTACTGGGGGGAGATCTGTACGGGTATGAGATCTGTACTGGGGGGATCTTTAGTAGGGGGAGATCTGTACTGGGGGGGATCTTTAGTAGGGGGGGAGATCTTTACTAGAGGGAAAATCTGTACTGGGGGGAAATCTGTATGGGTGAGGAGATCTGTTCTGGGTGGTAATCTGTACTGAGGGGAGATCTTTACTAGGAGGAAATCTGTACTGGGGGAAAATCTGTATTGGTAAAGAGATCTGTACTGGGAGAGATATCTGTAGTGGTGGGGAGATCTGTACTGGGGGAGATTTGTACTGGTGAGGAGATCTGTACTGGGGAGATCTGTACTGGGGAGAGATCTGTACTGGGGGGAGATCTGTACTGGGGGGAGATCTATACTGGGGGGAGATCTATACTGGGGGGAGATCTATACTGGGGGGAGATCTGTACTGGTGAGGAGATCTGTACTGGTGGGGGAGATCTGTACTAGGGGGAGATCTATACTGGGGGGAGATCTGTACTGGTGGGGAGATCTGTACTAGGGGGAGATCTATACTGGGGGGGAGTCTGTACTGGGGGAGATCTGTACTGGGGGAGATCTGTACTGGGGGAGATCTATACTGGGGGGAGATCTGTACTGGTGAGGAGATCTGTACTGAGGGAGATCTATACTGGTGAGGAGATTTGTACTGGGAGAGATATCTGTACTCATGAGGAGATCTGTACTGGGAGAGATCTATACTGGTGAGGAGATCTGTACTGGGGGGGGTTGTACTGGTGGGAAGATCTGTACTGGGGGAGATTTGTAGAGAATGGAAATGTATTATGTTGCAGGGAGATCTGTACTGGGGGGGAGATCTGTAGAGGGAAGAATTTTATTTGGGTGGGGAGAGAACTGTTTAGGGGAGAGGATCTATACTAGTGGGAGGGGGAGATGTGTCATCAGGGGAATCTGTACTAGTGGGAGGGGGAGATGTGTCATCAGGGGAATCTGTACTAGGGGGAGATCTGTACTGGGGGGGATCTGTACTGGGAAGGGGGATCTGTACTGGGAGGGAGATCTGTAGAGGGGAGAATTTTATTTGGGTGGGGAGAGAACTGTTCAGGGGAGAGGATCTATACTAGTAGGAGGGGGAGATATGTCATCAGGGGAATCTGTACTAGTGGGAGGGGGGAGATCTGTACTGGGGGGGGGCTACTTGCCTCTGCATTACTCTCTTCTGACCCCTGCACTCTGGATGCTGGGCTGTATACGACATACTCCTGACCCCTGAACTCTTCATACTTTATCATTCAACAATTGCTGGTTGCTCAGTAGTCAGTGACTAAGTTATTTAAGTTCATATCCAAGGTAGGCTGTGTGCAAGAAAATGCAAAGTACTGGAAGTCTTTCCTTTTTTACAAATGATTGTTCTGAGGTTTGTGTGTGTCTGTTAGACTTCTGCGTCTGGCACAGTAATTACCAAATATTTTGGAGGTAGAAATGCTGTGCCATATGTTAGTTTTAAGCCCCTCTCACTGTTAGCACAGATTTCCCACGCCCTCCTATTCACCTACAAACTTTCTCTCTTGGTGCCCAAGGATGGAGGAAAAATATCCACAGCCCAGAAGTGGAAGGAGGACAACAATGTTGGGTGTAGCTACATTGTGCTTACAATGGGAGGGGCTTAAAGATGAATAGTTAATTAGAACATGAGTCTATATTCCACTCCCCGTGCCCTTCTACACACAAAGTATGCTTTAATTACTGAGCCAGAAAGTCTTCACATTAAGAAACAGACCCCCTGTACCCTTCCTCCACCACTGATCAACTTTTTATCTCCACTGCACCTTTCCTCTTCTCTTCCACTGCTCACCTCTGCACCCTCCGCACCCTTCCTTCACCACTGCTCACCTCTGCACCCTCCGCACCCTTCCTTCACCACTGCTCACCTCTGCACCCTCCGCACCCTTCCTTCACCACTGCTCACCTCTGCACCCTCCGCACCCTTCCTTCACCACTGCTCACCTCTACACCCTCTGCACCCTTCCTTCACCACTGCTCACCTCTACACCCTCTGCACCCTTCCTTCACCACTGCTCACCTCTGCACCCTCTGCACCCTTCCTTCACCACTGCTCACCTCTACACCCTCCGCACCCTTCCTTCCCCACTGCTCACCTCTACACCCTCTGCACCCTTCCTTCACCACTGCTCACCTCTACACCCTCTGCACCCTTCCTTCACCACTGCTCACCTCTGCACCCTCTGCACCCTTCCTTCACCACTGCTCACCTCTACACCCTCTGCACCCTTCCTTCACCACTGCTCACCTCTACACCCTCTGCACCCTTCCTTCACCACTGCTCACCTCTGCACCCTCTGCACCCTTCCTTCACCACTGCTCACCTCTACACCCTCCGCACCCTTCCTTCCCCACTGCTCACCTCTACACCCTCTGCACCCTTCCTTCACCACTGCTCACCTCTGTACCCTCTGCACCCTTCCTTCACCACTGCTCACCTCTGCACCCTCCGCACCCTTCCTTCACCACTGCTCACCTCTGCACCCTCTGCACCCTTCCTTCACCACTGCTCACCTCTACACCCTCTGCACCCTTCCTTCACCACTGCTCACCTCTGCACCCTCTGCACCCTTCCTTCACCACTGCTCACCTCTACACCCTCCGCACCCTTCCTTCACCACTGCTCACCTCTGCACCCTCTGCACCCTTCCTTCACCACTGCTCACCTCTACACCCTCTGCACCCTTCCTTCACCACTGCTCACCTCTACACCCTCTGCACCCTTCCTTCACCACTGCTCACCTCTGCACCCTCTGCACCCTTCCTTCACCACTGCTCACCTCTACACCCTCCGCACCCTTCCTTCCCCACTGCTCACCTCTACACCCTCCGCACCCTTCCTTCACCACTGCTCACCTCTGTACCCTTCCTCCACCACTGCTCACCTCTGCACCCTCTGCACCCTTCCTTCCCCACTGCTCACCTCTGTACCCTTCCTCCACCACTGCTCACCTCTGCACCCTCTGCACCCTTCCTTCACCACTGCTCACCTCTGCACCCTCCGCACCCTTCCTTCACCTCTGCTCACCTCTGCACCCTCTGCACCCTTCCTTCACCACTGCTCACCTCTGCACCCTCCGCACCCTTCCTTCACCACTGCTCACCTCTGCACCCTCTGCACCCTTCCTTCACCACTGCTCACCTCTGCACCCTCCGCACCCTTCCTTCACCACTGCTCACCTCTGCACCCTCTGCACCCTTCCTTCACCACTGCTCACCTCTGCACCCTCCGCACCCTTCCTTCACCACTGCTCACCTCTACACCCTTCGCACCCTTCCTTCCCCACTGCTCACCTCTACACCCTCCGCACCCTTCCTTCACCACTGCTCACCTCTGTACCCTTCCTCCACCACTGCTCACCTCTGCACCCTCTGCACCCTTCCTTCCCCACTGCTCACCTCTGTACCCTTCCTCCACCATTGCTCACCTCTGCACCCTTCCTTCACCACTGCTCACCTCTGCACCCTCCGCACCCTTCCTTCACCTCTGCTCACCTCTGCACCCTCTGCACCCTTCCTTCACCTCTGAACCTTCTGCATCCTTCTGTCCCCACTGCTCACCTCTGCACCCTCCGCACCCTTCCATCCCCACTGCTCACCTCTGCACCCTCCGCACCCTTCCTTCACCTCTGCACCCTCTGCACCCTTCCTTCACCACTGCTCACCTCTGCACCCTCCACACCCTTCCTTCACCTCTGCACCCTCTGCACCCTTCCTTCACCAGTGCTCACCTCTGCACCCTCCACACCCTTCCTTCACCTCTGCACCCTCTGCACCCTTCCTTCACCACTGCTCACCTCTGCACCCTCCACACCCTCCACACCCTTCCTTCACCTCTGTACCCTCCGCACCCTTCCATCCCCACTGCTCGCCTCTGCACCCTCTGCACCCTTCCATCCCTACTGCTCACCTCTGCACCCTCCGCACCCTTCCTTCACCACTGCTCCCCTCTGCACCCTCTGCACCCTTCCGTCCCCACTGCTCACCTCTGCGCCCTCTGCACCCTTCCTTCTCCACTGCTCACCTATGCACCCTCCGCACCCTTCCAACCCCACTGCTCACCTCTGCACCCTCCGCACCCTTCCTTCCCCACTGCTCACCTCTGCACCCTCTGCACCCTTCCATCCCCACTGCTCACCTCTGCACCCTCTGCACCCTTCCTTCACCACTGCTCACCTCTGCACCCTCCGCACCCTTCCTTCCCCACTGCTCACCTCTGCACCCTCTGCACCCTTCCATCCCCACTGCTCACCTCTGCACCCTCCGCACCCTTCCATCCCCACTGCTCACCTCTACACCCTCCTCACCCTTCCATCCCCACTGCTCACCTCTGCACCCTCCGCACCCTTCCTTCCCCACCGCTCACCTCTGCACCCTCTGCACCCTTCCTTCCCCACTGCTCACCTCTGCACCCTCCGCACCCTTCCTTCCCCACTACTCACCTCTGCACCCTCCGCACCCTTCCTTCCCCACTGCTCACCTCTGCACCCTTCCTTCCCCACTACTCACCTCTGCACCCTCCGCACCCTTCCTTCCCCACTGCTCACTTCTGCACCCTCTGCACCCTTCCTTCCCCACTGCTCACCTCTGCACCCTCTGCACCCTTCCTTCACCACTGCTCACCTCTGCACCCTTCCTTCCCCACTGCTCACCTCTGCACCCTCTGCACCCTTCCATCTCCGCTGCTCACCTCTGCACCCTCCGCACCCTTCCTTCACCACTGCTCACCTCTGCACCCTCCGCACCCTTCCATCCCCACTGCTCACCTCTGCACCCTCCGCACCCTTCCTTCACCACTGCTCACCTCTGCACCCTCCGCACCCTTCCTTCCCCACTGCTCACCTCTGCACCCTCTGCACCCTTCCATCCCCACTGCTCACCTCTGCACCCTCTGCACCCTTCCTTCACCACTGCTCACCTCTGCACCCTCCGCACCCTTCCTTCCACACTGCTCACCTCTGCACCCTCTGCACCCTTCCATCCCCACTGCTCACCTCTGCACCCTCCGCACCCTTCCATCCCCACTGCTCACCTCTACACCCTCCTCACCCTTCCATCCCCACTGCTCACCTCTGCACCCTCCGCACCCTTCCTTCCCCACCGCTCACCTCTGCACCCTCTGCACCCTTCCTTCCCCACTGCTCACCTCTGCACCCTTCCTTCCCCACTACTCACCTCTGCACCCTCCGCACCCTTCCTTCCCCACTGCTCACCTCTGCACCCTTCCTTCCCCACTACTCACCTCTGCACCCTTCGCACCCTTCCTTCCCCACTGCTCACTTCTGCACCCTCTGCACCCTTCCTTCCCCACTGCTCACCTCTGCACCCTCTGCACCCTTCCTTCACCACTGCTCACCTCTGCACCCTTCCTTCCCCACTGCTCACCTCTGCACCCTCTGCACCCTTCCATCTCCACTGCTCACCTCTGCACCCTCCGCACCCTTCCTTCACCACTGCTCACCTCTGCACCCCAACACCCTTCCATCCCCACTGCTCACCTCTGCACCCTCCGCACCCTTCCTTCCCCACTGCTCACCTCTGCACCCTCCGCACCCTTCCTTCCCCACTACTCACCTCTGCACCCTCCGCACCCTTCCTTCCCCACTGCTCACCTCTGCACCCTTCCTTCCCCACTACTCACCTCTGCACCCTCCGCACCCTTCCTTCCCCACTGCTTACTTCTGCACCCTCTGCACCCTTCCTTCCCCACTGCTCACCTCTGCACCCTCTGCACCCTTCCTTCACCACTGCTCACCTCTGCACCCTTCCTTCCCCACTGCTCACCTCTGCACCCTCTGCACCCTTCCATCTCCACTGCTCACCTCTGCACCCTCCGCACCCTTCCTTCACCACTGCTCACCTCTGCACCCTCCGCACCCTTCCATCCCCACTGCTCACCTCTGCACCCTCCGCACCCTTCCTTCACCACTGCTCACCTCTGCACCCTCCGCACTCTTCCTTCCCCACTGCTCACCTCTGCACCCTCTGCACCCTTCCATCCCCACTGCTCACCTCTGCACCCTCTGCACCCTTCCTTCACCACTGCTCACCTCTGCACCCTCCGCACCCTTCCTTCCCCACTGCTCACCTCTGCACCCTCTGCACCCTTCCATCCCCACTGCTCACCTCTGCACCCTCCGCACCCTTCCATCCCCACTGCTCACCTCTACACCCTCCTCACCCTTCCATCCCCACTGCTCACCTCTGCACCCTCCGCACCCTTCCTTCCCCACCGCTCACCTCTGCACCCTCCGCACCCTTCCTTCCCCACTGCTCACCTCTGCACCCTCCGCACCCTTCCTTCCCCACTACTCACCTCTGCACCCTCCGCACCCTTCCTTCCCCACTGCTCACCTCTGCACCCTTCCTTCCCCACTACTCACCTCTGCACCCTCCGCACCCTTCCTTCCCCACTGCTCACTTCTGCACCCTCTGCACCCTTCCTTCCCCACTGCTCACCTCTGCACCCTCTGCACCCTTCCTTCACCACTGCTCACCTCTGCACCCTTCCTTCCCCACTGCTCACCTCTGCACCCTCTGCACCCTTCCATCTCCACTGCTCACCTCTGCACCCTCCGCACCCTTCCTTCACCACTGCTCACCTCTGCACCCTCCGCACCCTTCCATCCCCACTGCTCACCTCTGCACCCTCCGCACCCTTCCTTCACCACTGCTCACCTCTGCACCCTCCGCACCCTTCCTTCCCCCACTGCTCACCTCTGCACCCTCTGCACCCTTCCATCCCCACTGCTCACCTCTGCACCCTCTACACCCTTCCTTCACCACTGCTCACCTCTGCACCCTCCGCACCCTTCCTTCCCCACTGCTCACCTCTGCACCCTCTGCACCCTTCCATCCCCACTGCTCACCTCTGCACCCTCCGCACCCTTCCATCCCCACTGCTCACCTCTGCACCCTCCTCACCCTTCCATCCCCACTGCTCACCTCTGCACCCTCCGCACCCTTCCTTCCCCACTACTCACCTCTGCACCCTCCGCACCCTTCCTTCCCCACTGCTCACTTCTGCACCCTCTGCACCCTTCCTTCCCCACTGCTCACCTCTGCACCCTCTGCACCCTTCCTTCACCACTGCTCACCTCTGCACCCTTCCTTCCCCACTGCTCACCTCTGCACCCTCTGCACCCTTCCATCTCCGCTGCTCACCTCTGCACCCTCCGCACCCTTCCTTCACCACTGCTCACCTCTGCACCCTCCGCACCCTTCCATCCCCACTGCTCACCTCTGCACCCTCCGCACCCTTCCTTCACCACTGCTCACCTCTGCACCCTCCGCACCCTTCCTTCCCCACTGCTCACCTCTGCACCCTCTGCACCCTTCCATCCCCACTGCTCACCTCTGCACCCTCTGCACCCTTCCTTCACCACTGCTCACCTCTGCACCCTCCGCACCCTTCCTTCCACACTGCTCACCTCTGCACCCTCTGCACCCTTCCATCCCCACTGCTCACCTCTGCACCCTCCGCACCCTTCCATCCCCACTGCTCACCTCTACACCCTCCTCACCCTTCCATCCCCACTGCTCACCTCTGCACCCTCCGCACCCTTCCTTCCCCACCGCTCACCTCTGCACCCTCTGCACCCTTCCTTCCCCACTGCTCACCTCTGCACCCTTCCTTCCCCACTACTCACCTCTGCACCCTCCGCACCCTTCCTTCCCCACTGCTCACCTCTGCACCCTTCCTTCCCCACTACTCACCTCTGCACCCTTCGCACCCTTCCTTCCCCACTGCTCACTTCTGCACCCTCTGCACCCTTCCTTCCCCACTGCTCACCTCTGCACCCTCTGCACCCTTCCTTCACCACTGCTCACCTCTGCACCCTTCCTTCCCCACTGCTCACCTCTGCACCCTCTGCACCCTTCCATCTCCACTGCTCACCTCTGCACCCTCCGCACCCTTCCTTCACCACTGCTCACCTCTGCACCCCAACACCCTTCCATCCCCACTGCTCACCTCTGCACCCTCCGCACCCTTCCTTCCCCACTGCTCACCTCTGCACCCTCCGCACCCTTCCTTCCCCACTACTCACCTCTGCACCCTCCGCACCCTTCCTTCCCCACTGCTCACCTCTGCACCCTTCCTTCCCCACTACTCACCTCTGCACCCTCCGCACCCTTCCTTCCCCACTGCTTACTTCTGCACCCTCTGCACCCTTCCTTCCCCACTGCTCACCTCTGCACCCTCTGCACCCTTCCTTCACCACTGCTCACCTCTGCACCCTTCCTTCCCCACTGCTCACCTCTGCACCCTCTGCACCCTTCCATCTCCACTGCTCACCTCTGCACCCTCCGCACCCTTCCTTCACCACTGCTCACCTCTGCACCCTCCGCACCCTTCCATCCCCACTGCTCACCTCTGCACCCTCCGCACCCTTCCTTCACCACTGCTCACCTCTGCACCCTCCGCACTCTTCCTTCCCCACTGCTCACCTCTGCACCCTCTGCACCCTTCCATCCCCACTGCTCACCTCTGCACCCTCTGCACCCTTCCTTCACCACTGCTCACCTCTGCACCCTCCGCACCCTTCCTTCCCCACTGCTCACCTCTGCACCCTCTGCACCCTTCCATCCCCACTGCTCACCTCTGCACCCTCCGCACCCTTCCATCCCCACTGCTCACCTCTACACCCTCCTCACCCTTCCATCCCCACTGCTCACCTCTGCACCCTCCGCACCCTTCCTTCCCCACCGCTCACCTCTGCACCCTCCGCACCCTTCCTTCCCCACTGCTCACCTCTGCACCCTCCGCACCCTTCCTTCCCCACTACTCACCTCTGCACCCTCCGCACCCTTCCTTCCCCACTGCTCACCTCTGCACCCTTCCTTCCCCACTACTCACCTCTGCACCCTCCGCACCCTTCCTTCCCCACTGCTCACTTCTGCACCCTCTGCACCCTTCCTTCACCACTGCTCACCTCTGCACCCTTCCTTCCCCACTGCTCACCTCTGCACCCTCTGCACCCTTCCATCTCCACTGCTCACCTCTGCACCCTCCGCACCCTTCCTTCACCACTGCTCACCTCTGCACCCTCCGCACCCTTCCATCCCCACTGCTCACCTCTGCACCCTCCGCACCCTTCCTTCACCACTGCTCACCTCTGCACCCTCCGCACCCTTCCTTCCCCACTGCTCACCTCTGCACCCTCTGCACCCTTCCATCCCCACTGCTCACCTCTGCACCCTCTACACCCTTCCTTCACCACTGCTCACCTCTGCACCCTCCGCACCCTTCCTTCCCCACTGCTCACCTCTGCACCCTCTGCACCCTTCCATCCCCACTGCTCACCTCTGCACCCTCCGCACCCTTCCATCCCCACTGCTCACCTCTGCACCCTCCTCACCCTTCCATCCCCACTGCTCACCTCTGCACCCTCCGCACCCTTCCTTCCCCACCGCTCACCTCTGCACCCTCTGCACCCTTCCTTCCCCACTGCTCACCTCTGCACCCTCCGCACCCTTCCTTCCCCACTACTCACCTCTGCACCCTCCGCACCCTTCCTTCCCCACTGCTCACCTCTGCACCCTTCCTTCCCCACTACTCACCTCTGCACCCTCCGCACCCTTCCTTCCCCACTGCTCACTTCTGCACCCTCTGCACCCTTCCTTCCCCACTGCTCACCTCTGCACCCTCTGCACCCTTCCTTCACCACTGCTCACCTCTGCACCCTTCCTTCCCCACTGCTCACCTCTGCACCCTCTGCACCCTTCCATCTCCACTGCTCACCTCTGCACCCTCCGCACCCTTCCTTCCCCACTGCTCACCTCTGCACCCTCTGCACCCTTCCTTCCCCACTGCTCACCTCTGCACCCTCCGCACCCTTCCTTCCCCACTACTCACCTCTGCACCCTCTGCACCCTTCCATCCCCACTGCTCACCTCTGCACCCTCCGCACCCTTCCATCCCCACTGCTCACCTCTGCACCCTCCTCACCCTTCCATCCCCACTGCTCACCTCTGCACCCTCCGCACCCTTCCTTCCCCACCGCTCACCTCTGCACCCTTTGCACCCTTCCTTCCCCACTGCTCACCTCTGCACCCTCCGCACCCTTCCTTCCCCACTACTCACCTCTGCACCTTCCGCACCCTTCCTTCCCCACTGCTCACCTCTGCACCCTTCCTTCCCCACTACTCACCTCTGCACCCTCCGCACCCTTCCTTCCCCACTGCTCACTTCTGCACCCTCTGCACCCTTCCTTCCCCACTGCTCACCTCTGCACCCTCTGCACCCTTCCTTCACCACTGCTCACCTCTGCACCCTCCGCACCCTTCCTTCCCCACTACTCACCTCTGCACCCTCTGCACCCTTCCATCTCCACTGCTCACCTCTGCACCCTCCGCACCCTTCCTTCCCCACTACTCACCTCTGCACCCTCTGCACCCTTCCATCTCCACTGCTCACCTCTGCACCCTTCCTTCACCACTGCTCACCTCTGCACCCTTCCTTCCCCACTGCTCACCTCTGCACCCTCTGCACCCTTCCATCTCCACTGCTCACCTCTGCACCCTCCGCACCCTTCCTTCCCCACTGCTCACCTCTGCACCCTCTGCACCCTTCCTTCCCCACTGCTCACCTCTGCACCCTCCGCACCCTTCCTTCCCCACTACTCACCTCTGCACCCTCCGCACCCTTCCTTCCCCACTACTCACCTCTGCACCCTCCGCACCCTTCCTTCCCCACTGCTCACCTCTGCACCCTCCGCACCCTTCCTTCCCCACTGCTCACCTCTGCACCCCCTTCACTTTTCCTCTAGTACTGCTCACTGCTGCACCCCCTGCACCCCTGCTCACCAGCACTGTGCACTCAACAACTGCAGAAGTGAACTAGTAAAGGGTCCTGGAATTCTCTTTATCGGTTCCACATAACAATTGTTTTTTCCTGACAGGTGTAACTGGTGATTCCTCTGCTGCAGACCGACCTGTTTAGCTACAAAAAGATTCACCCATCACTAAACATTACAGTAAAAGACACATCAACACGCTGAAGATCAGACAATGGAGATGAAAGTCATTTGAGAACATGTTGTACCATTAGGACTGCACTCAGGCATCACAAACAAAAAGCTTTTCAAATACATTTCGCTGCATCTTAGTGCAAATACAAAAGGAATCCTGTTAGATTTTTGCAGTTATTATAATAATGAGTGTGGAAATTATTGTTACATAAAACAAACTGCTGAAGACGACGTTTTATCCTTCTTGACGAATCACAAGGACCAGCAAGTACGGAAGATTACCAGTTGCTTTAAATATTCATTAAAACATTTTCTCCCTATGGTATTTTACTTAATACATTCGATAAATGGCCAAAGTATCTAAACGGTGGAGTTCCGGTGTTTTCAGTGCCTTCAGGGGGCTTTAACCACTTCAGCCCCGCAAGATTTGGCTGCTCAATGACCAGGACATTTTTTGCCATTCGGCACTGCGTCGCTTTAACTGACAATTGCGCGGTCGTGCAACGCTGTACCCAAACAAATTTGATGTCCTTTTTGTTCCACAAATAGAGCTTTATTTTGGTGGTATTTGATCGCCTCGGCGGTTTTTATTTTTTGCACTATAAACAAAAAAAGAGCGACAATTAAAAAAAAAAACAATATTTTGTACTTTTTGCTATAATAAATATCCCCATTTTTTTTTAAAAAAAAGCAAATTCCTCGGTTTAGGCCGATACGTATTCTTCTACATATTTTTGGTAATAAAAAAGTCGCAATAAGCATATATTGATTGGTTTGCGCAAAAGTTATAGCGTCTACAAAATAGGGGATAGATTTATGGCATTTTTATTATTATTTTTTTTTTTACTAGTAATGGCGGCGATCTGTGATTTTTATCGGGACTGCGACATTATGGCGGACACATCGGACAATTTTGACACATTTTTGAAACCACTTACATTTATACAGTGATCAGTGCTAAAAAAATACAATGATTACTGTGTAAATGTCACTGGCAGGGAAGGGGTTAACACTAGGGGGCAATCAAAGGGTTAAATGTGTTCACTTACTGTGTGTTCTAATTGTGGGGGGAGGGGACTGACTATAGGAGATGACAGATCGTGGTTTCTAGCTATTAGGAACTCACGATCTGCCTCTCCTCTGCTTACAGAACAGGGATTTGTGTGTTTACACACACACGTCCCTGTTCTGCCTCACGATCCCGCAACCACCGCCCACGAGCTTTGCACCCCTGCAATGTAGCGGGCGCTTAAAGGAGCCGACGTACATCTCCGACCGTTCACGGGATCGTGCCGACCTACCACAGTGTAATGACGGCTGCTGGTCAGCAAGTGGTTAAATAGCTTCTTGAAGAGTACTGTTATTACTACCCTGCTACTGGGGGAAGGCCAATGTTCTTCCAATTTGGCGAAGGCCAATGTTCAACCAATGCTCTTTCAATTTGAGGAAGACCTTTTTCTGCTCCAGCATGACCCCAATGTACAAAGCCAGCTCCATAAAGACATGGTGTGACCAGTTTGGTGGGGAGGAACTCGAGTGTCCTGCACAAAGCCCTGACCTCATCCCTACTGAACACCTTTGGGATGAATGGGAACTCTAATGCTGAGCCAGGTCTTCTCATCCATAATTAGTACCTGACCTCACAGATGGGCACAAATTCCCACAGACACCCTCCTAAATCTTATGAAAATTTTGGAGACAATAGAGCTCTTCCAACCTTGCGGTAACAGTTTGGTGAAGACTTTTTTCTGTTTCAGCATGACTGACCCTCCCCTGTGTACAAAGTCAGCTCCATAAAGACATGGTGTGACCAGTTTGGTGTGGAGGAACTCCAGTGTCCTTCACAGAGCCCTGACCTCATCCCTACTGATCACCTTTGGGATGAATTGGAACTCCAATGGTGAGCCAGGTTTTCTCACCCAACATTAGTCCAGTACTTGGAGGTTCTTGATTAAAAAACCTTTCCAATATAATGTCAATAGGGTCATCTCGCTTGTAACTGATACACTATAGGGCCCAAAGGATGCAGACACCCCTCTGAATGATGGAGTTCAGCTATCTCCACTCTCCAGTGATACAAAGACTTTGTAGACAGTTGTGCTCTTTCAACCTTGTGGTAACAGTTTGGTGAAGACCCTTTTCTGTTCCAGTATGACTGACCCCTGTGTACAAAGGCAGCTCCATAAAGACATTGTGTGACAAGTTTGGTGTGGAGGAACTCGAGGGTCCTGCATAAAGCCCTGACCTCATCCCTACTGAACACCTTTGGGATGAATTGGAACTCCGATGGTGAGCCAGGTTTTCTCACCCAACATTAGTCCTAATAATAATGGCAATAGGGTCATCTTACTTCTAACTGATACACTATATGGGCCTAAGATTGCAGACACCCCTTTGAATGATGGAGTTCAGGTATCTTCAGTGATACAAAGACATTGTAGACAATTGTGCTCTTCCAACCTTGTGGTAACAGTTTGGTGAAGACCCTTTTCTGTTCCAGTCTGACTGTGTCCCCCTGTGTACAAAGCCAGCTCCATGAAGACATTGTGTGACAAGTTTGGTGTGGAGGAACTCGAGTGTCCTGCACAGAACCCTGACCTCATCCCTACTGATCACCTCTGGGATGAATTGGAATGCTAGTTGTGAGCCAGGTCTTCTCATCCAACATCAGTACCTGACCTCACAAAAGAGCACAAATTCCTACAGACACCCTCCAAAATCTTGTGGAAGGCCTTCCTAGAAGAGTCGAGGATGTGGTAGACGCAAAGGGGGACATCTCCATATTAATGGTTTTGGAATGGGATGTCCAGAAAGCTTGTATACATGGTATGGGTGGAGGAACTCGAGCGTTCTGCACAGAGCCCTAACCTCAACCCTACTGAACACCATTGGGAATAATTGGCAGTCAGGACACAAATCTCCACAGACACCCTCCAAAATCTTGTGGAAAGTCTTCCCAGAGGAGGGGCGAAGGATGTTATAGCCACAAAAGGGGCAACTTCTTATTACTGGCCATCGTGGGGGGGGGAGGGGGGGGCTTGGTTGGACAACCTCATATTAATGGAATGGTTTTGGAATGGAATGCCTAACAAGCTCATATAGGTTTTGGAATCTGAGGTGTCCCCAAATTTTTGCTAATATAGTGAATCGCGCCATATTATATTGCGAATACGGTCGCCCATCACAACAATGCGAATCTGCCCCAAAGCCCCCGAGTAGAGCCGGCATTTCCAGCTCTGACTGCAGCATAAGTTCAATAACAAATGACAAACGTATTTACTATCGGTGTACGCCGCGCATTTCCAAATGGCATCTTTATTGCCTCTCCTTTTAAGATTTGTCCTACATCTGTAGCTTCATCTTCGCCGATTCACCGCGGCCTCCTGTCAACAATAATATTTTTTTTTGCGTTCTTTCTCATTCGGAGTCGGTATAAACCTCCCGCTCTCCGCACAGCTGTCAATATTTGAAATAATTGGGCTTTTTTTTTGTATTTATACCGCCATTGCTGAGGATTTCTTCAAAAAACATGATAAAGAAAAAAAATCAGCAATCAGGAAACACATCACTGCGGCGGATAATTCACGCTTTCCCGCGGACCTAAAATCATTTGTTCGCATTGTGATGTTTCCCGGAATTCAGCAGAAGGTAACATTCCTTCTGTGGATGAAAGCGGGAGAGCAGGACAATATCAAACCGAGGACAGAGATCTGTTTATTAGCGCTCCTCTGATCTACTCGGGGCTGCTGTAAAAGAATCGGCGCCAATGTAACAACACATACCGCTAGAGATAATTGATCTAAGTAGACATTCAACCATTCGCACAGGGGCCATAAATAATCCCCGTAATGTGAGTAATACGCTTATTTCAAATGTCAGCTCCAACTAGTGTCCATAATACAGTATATTCCTGAAATACCCCGATCAGGAAAATACCACATTGTGGCCACTAGATGGCGCTGACGATCATAGGAAATAAACATATTAGACACATTACAGGGATTATTTATGATGACACTATTCCCCCCACTGATGCCAATGATGGGGCACTATTCCCCCCACTGATGCCAATGATGGGGCAATATTCCTCCCACTGACACCAATGATGGGGCACTATTCCTCCCACTGACACCAATGATGGGAAACTATTCCTCCCACTGATACAAATGATGGGGCACTATTCCTTCCACTGATACCAATGATGGGACACTATTCCTCCCACTGATACAAATGATGGGGCACTATTTCTCCCACTGACACCAATGATGGGCACTATTCCTTCCACTGATACCAATGATAAGGCACTATTCCTTCCACTGATACCAATGATGGGGCACTATTCCTCCCACTGATACCAATGATGGGGCGCTATTCCTCCCACTGATACCAATGATGGGGCACTATTCCTCCCACTGATACCAATGATGGGGCACTATTCCTCCCACTGATACCAATGATGGGGCACTATTCCTCCCACTGATACCAATGATGGGGCACTATTCCTCCCACTGATACCAATGATGGGGCACTATTCCTCCCACTGATACCAATGATGGGACACTATTCCTCCCACTGATACCAATGATGGGGCACTATTCCTCCCACTGATACCAATGATGGGACACTATTCCTCCCACTGATACCAATGATGGGGCACTATTCCTCCCACTGATACCAATGATGGGACACTATTCCTCCCACTGATACCAATGATGGGGCACTATTCCTCCCACTGATACCAATGATGGGGCACTATTCCTTCCACTGATACCAATGATTGGGCACTATTCCTCCCACTGATACCAATGATGGGACACTATTCCTCCCACTGATACCAATGATGGGACACTATTCCTCCCACTGATACCAATGATGGGACACTATTCCTCCCACTGATACCAATGATGGGACACTATTCCTCCCACTGATACCAATGATGGGACACTATTCGCCCCACTGATACCAATGATGGGACACTATTCCTCCCACTGATACCAATGATGGGGTACTATTCCTCCCACTGATACCAATGATGGAACACTATTCCTCCGGTCTTCTCCACTGCTGACCCGATCCTACTCTGACGCTGTCTCCTGTCTTTGTGCCAGCTCCGCTCTCTGTCAGTTCTTATACAGCAATGCGGCATGGCCATCTGGTGACGTCACCATGAGACCCCAACCCTTGTGACGTCAAGATCCTCAGAGCACAAGTCGCACCACAAGTCGGATCATCACCCATGTCTTTATGGACCTTGCTTTTGTGCACTGGTGGGCAGTCATGTTGGAACAGGAAGGGGCCGTCCTCAAACTGTTCCCACAAAGTTGGGAACATGAAATTGTCCAAAATGTCTTGGTATGCTGACGCCTTAAGAGTTCCCTTCAGTGGAACTAAGGGGCCAAGCCCAACCCCTGAAAAACAACCCCACATCATAACCCCCCCCCCCCCTTCCACCAAATTGGGCCAGTGCACAAAGCAAGGTCCATAAAGAAATGGATGAGCGAGTTTTGGGCTGAGGAACTCGACTGGCCTGCACAGAGTCCTGACCTCAACCCCATAGAACTCCTTTGGGATAAATTAGAGCAGAGACTGCGAGCCAGGCCTTCTCATCCAACATCAGTGCCTGACCTCACAAATGTGCTTCTGGAAGAATGGTCATACATTCCCATAGACACCCTCCTAAACCTTGTGGACGCCCTTCCCAGAAGAGTTGAAGCTATTATAGCTGCAAAGAATGGGCCATCTCAATATTGAACCCTACGGACTAAGACTGGGATGTCATTAAAGTTTGTGTGTGTGTAAAGGCAGGCATCCCAATACTTTTGGTAATATAGTGTATATATATATATATATATATATATAGCGCCACCCCCGAAGGAGCCGCTTGGTAAATTTGGATTCTCTGATCTCCGCCTCAACTCCAAGAATGACCTGAGCTCCTCTGACACACCTGGTTAAATAAAATTACTGCAAACACATTTAAGGACACATGCGGTAAATACCATTATCCTGGCTGTGGATTATCACCAAAAATAGACACACACCTGGTAGTGATAAACAAGTTGAATATATTAGCACGGTAGCATATGGAAACTTACAACACTGTTAAACCTTGCTACAAATAACTAACACATTAGAAAAGACAACCTTCAATATTTAGCAAATGCAGGTATAGAAATGGCAGTAATCTATATGCCCTTAACACAGGCGCTGAGAGGGAGGAGAGAAGACTTGTCAACTTCTCAGCTCCTTCTGGGCCCAAAAACACCTTTGAGAGGCAAACACACAATGGAAAGAGAAGGGTTACACAAGTACAGTAAGCAAAGTTCTGTAATGTTTCAGGTCCTGAGGTGAAGAATACATCTGCTAGCAAACGGTGGGGCCCTTGTTTAAAGAGAAGGTTTAAACAAGCTTGCATGGAGCAGTAATCCTCTAGAATGTTCTATTCGGTAGAGATTTAAAAGAGCAAACTACTAGAGATGGCAGCTCCAAAGAAGCATCCCGTGACACTAAAATGGGAAATTGGTGTCTGCATGCAGTGTCAGTATGGTGTCAAGAAGGATGTTGGGTTTACACCCGCTCACCAGTCCTCTGTGCGATGACACAGCAATAGAAGTCCCAGGTGCTGGTTCAGGCTCCTCATGCTCCTAGCGATGTTGTAAGGCACTGGATCTCTTGCTGATGGCCGATCGAGATGACTGGTAGCAAAACTCGCAAGGTGAACAGGCAGTGGCCGACCCGATACCCGAATGGGTATCTCGATCCCTGAAAGGTGTGGGTCGTCTCTGCTGAGCTGAGTGGTGCTGGGGTGCTGAGTAGGGTCCCTGGACTAAATAGTAGTGGACCCAAGTGGCTGTCTCTGCTCCTGGCTACCCTCAGGCGTCCTCACTAGGGATGCGCTTCGTGTTCGAGTCGAACCCATGTTCGACTCGAACATCGGCTGTTCGACCGTCCGTCGAATTGCGAACGATATGGGCCGTTCGCGCCAAATTCGTGTGGCGCGTCACGGCCCATAATTCACTGCGGCATTGCAGTGCATTGCTGGCTGATGATTGGCCAAGCATGCACTATGACCCGCATGCTTGGCCAATCACAGCGCCGTCAGTAGAGAGAGCTGTAATTGGCCAAAGCCAGGGTGGCTTTGGCCAATTATGGCTCAGGGGATTTAGTACACGCCCCACACTATATAAGGCCGCCTGCACGGCGGCCCTGTGTAGTGTGTGTTCCGGTGTGCTGAGAGATAGAGAGAGAGAGAGAGACAGTGTCATTTGATTTGAGTTAGATAGATTAGGCAGAACAGTCAGTCAGTTAGCTGCACTTACAGTGTATTGTGTATATATATGCATCCCAGGTGTTGCATATATATATATACACTGTATTCAGTTTAGCTAGATCCGTTCCTGTTATCTTCTATCTAGACTATTTACATTTAGTGCAGTGCGTCCTGCTCACAGTGTTCAGCTAGATCCGTTCCTGCTATTTACATTTAGTGCAGTGCGTCCTGCTCACAGTGTTCAGCTAGATCCGTTCCTGCTATTTACATTTAGTGCAGTGCGTCCTGCTCACAGTGTTCAGCTAGATCTGTTCCTGCTATTTACATTTAGTGCAGTGCGTCCTGCTCACAGTGTTCAGCTAGATCTGTTCCTGCTATTTACATTTAGTGCAGTGCGTCCTGCTCACAGTGTTCAGCTAGATCTGTTCCTGCTATTTACATTTAGTGCAGTGCGTCCTGCTCACAGTGTTCAGCTAGATCCGTTCCTGTTATCTTCTAGACTATTTACATTTAGTGCAGTGCGTCCTGCTCACAGTGTTCAGCTAGATCCGTTCCTGCTATTTACATTTAGTGCAGTGCGTCCTGCTCACAGTGTTCAGCTAGATCCGTTCCTGCTATTTACATTTAGTGCAGTGCGTCCTGCTCACAGTGTTCAGCTAGATCCGTTCCTGTTATCTTCTAGACTGTTTACATTGAGTGCAGTGCGTCCTGCTCACAGTGTTCAGCTAGATCCGTTCCTGTTATCTTCCTACTGACAGGCAGGCTTGTCTGGTTACAGTATATAAAGCTACCTGAAGAAAATTACAGGTGTTCTATCCCAGCTTAGTGCAGCTACAGGCCATTAGTATGTCTGGAAGGCCAAGAAGGAGAGGCAGACAGTCACAAGCCAATAAGAGAGGACAAGCAGGCTCTGTGTCTAGTGCTGGTCGTGGAGACGGTGCATCCTCATCAGCACGTGGCCATGGGACACGCTTGGCCTTTTTTTCGGCAGCTGGCCGTGTTGAGCCGCAACATGCGGAAGACTTGGTCGAGTGGATGACCAAGCCGTCCTCATCCTCCTCATCCTCTCTCACCCATGCCCAGGGTGCTTTGTCTGGCAAAGCAGCGGCCTCTTCCCTCAGCTCAATGTCATCAGTGACTCCTTCCCTAGCTCCACCATGTCCTCCTGAGGATTCCCTCGAACTGTTTGACCACAGTGTTGGGTACATGCTCCAGGAGGATGCCCAGCGTTTGGAAGGCTCTGATGATGATACTGAGCTCGATGAAGGCAGTAACATGAGCACGGACAGAGGGGGTGCCCAAGAAGGACAGCAATCTGGCAGTCATGCTCCCCCTGCTGCAGCATACTGCCAGGTTTGCTCCAGTGATGAGGAGGGAGGGGATGATGAGGTCACTGACTCAACGTGGGTGCCTGATAGGAGAGAGGAGGAGGAGGAGGAGGAGGAGGAGGAGGCGGCACATCACCAACGAGGCAGGATGCCCTCCAGGGGCCAGCCTAAGGGCAGCACATTGACTGCATCACACCCCAAAGCTCCACATGTGCAAGGCGCTGCAGTCTCTGCGCGTTATTCAAAAAGTTCTTTGGTGTGGGCCTTTTTTGAGACGAGTGCATCAGATCGCACCGCTGCTATTTGCAACATATGTCTCAAGCGTATCTCGCGTGGCCAAAACATCTCCCGCTTGGGTACCACATGCTTGACCAGACATATGTTGACCTGCCATGCAGTTCGTTGGCAAGCGTATCTAAAAGACCCACACCAAAGAACAAAGAGGATCTCTCCTTGCTCCTCATCAGCTGAGATTTCCAACCCCACTAGACCTTCAGTCCTCTCTGAGACCTGCAGTGAGAGGAATGAAGGTGTAGAATTAGGTGTGTCACAGCCAAGTACTTGTGGGCAATCTGCTTTTGGTACACCGACGTCAGATTGTACCAGGCAAATTTCCCTGCCCCAGCTGCTGCACCGCCGAAAAAAGTTTGCTCCCAGCCATCCACATGCCCAGCGGTTGAAAGCTAGCTTGGCAAAATTGCTAGCACTTCAACTGCTGCCTTTTCAGTTGGTAGACTCTGCCCCCTTCCGTGAGTTTGTGGAATGTGCGGTTCCTCAGTGGCAGGTACCCAAACGCCACTTTTTCTCACGGAAGGCGATTCCGGCTCTCTACCGGCATGTGGAAGATAATGTCCATGCCTCGCTGGACAGGGCGGTCAGCGGTAAGGTGCATATTACCGCTGACTCATGGTCCAGCAGGCATGGACAGGGACGTTACCTAAGTTTCACGGCGCATTGGGTGACTCTGCTGGCAGCTGGGAAGGATGCAGGACAAGGTGCAGTAGTGTTGGAGGTTGTTCCGCCACCACGCCTCCAAAATGCTGATTGTGACACACCTCTCTCCTCCACCCCCTCCTCTTCTTCTTCCTCCATGGCCTCTTCCTCGGAAACCAGCGGTGCTCCGTAGGCATTCAAGGGGCTACGCAAGTACGCAGGCCAAAAGATGCCATGCGGTGCTTGAGCTGGTGTGCTTGGGGGACAGGAGCCACACTGGGGCAGAGGTTCTGTCAGCTCTGCAGGGGCAGGTTCAGAGGTGGTTGACGCCACGCCAACTTAAGGCAGGAATGGTGGTTTGCGACAATGGCACCAACCTCCTCTCTGCCCTCCGACAGGGACAAATGACCCATGTGCCCTGTTTGGCTCACGTCCTTAACTTGGTGGTGCAGCGGTTCTTGGGCAGGTACCCGGGCTTACAGGATGTCCTGAGGCAGGCCAGGAAAGTCTGTGTGCATTTCCACCGGTCATATAATGCCAGTGCTCGGCTGACGGACCTCCAAAAGGAGTTTAACCTGCCCAAGAACCGCCTAATCTGTGACATGCCCACCAGGTGGAACTCAACGTTGGCCATGCTGCAGCGGCTGCACACGCAGCAGAGGGCCATCAATGAGTACCTGTGCGACTATGGCACCAGGACAGGGTCAGGGGAGCTTGGTTTTTTTTCCCCACGCCAGTGGGCCATGATCAGGGATGCATGCACTGTCCTGTCACCATTCGAGGAGGCCACGAGGATGGTGAGCACTGACAGTGAATGCATCAGTGACACTGTCCCCCTTGTCCACCTGTTGGAGCACACGCTGCGTGGAATAATGGACAGGGCACTTGAGGCAGAACAGAGGCAGGAAGAGGAGGACTTCCTTAGCTCTCAAGGCCCCCTTTATCCAGACAGTGTTCCTGCGTGCCCGCCGATCACACAGGAAGAGGACGAGGAGGAGGAGGAGGAAGATTGTGTCAGTATGGAGGTGGAGCCTGGCACTCAGCATCAGCAGCAGTCTTTAAGGGATCAGTCCCAAGGAACACATGGACTTGTACGTGGCTGGGAGGAGGTGGCTGCGGACGTTGTTGTCCTTAGTGACCCAGAGGACTCCGGACCGAATGCCTCAGCAAACCTACGCTGCATGGCCTCCCTGATCCTGCAAAGCCTGCGTAAGGATCCTCGTATTCGTGGTATCAAGGAGAAGGACCAATACTGGCTGGCAACCCTCCTTGATCCACGTTACAAGGGTAAGGTTGCGGACCTTATCTTGCCATCGCAGAGGGAGCAGAGGATGAAACATCTTCGGGAGGCCTTGCAGAAAGGTCTGTGCAACGCGTTCCCAGAGACTGGGAGGTTACAAACTCCTGTTTCTGGACAACGTGTTGCTGAGGCTTCGGTCAGTCAAAGAAGGAGCGGTGGAGAAGGTGGCCGTCTGACCGATGCGTTCAGACAATTTTTTGGTCCGCAGCCCCAAGGTATGATCGGTTCCAGCAACCATCGCCAGCGTCTGTTTTACATGGTGCAGGAATACCTAGGGGCAAGATCAGACTTGGACACCTTTCCCACCGAAAATCCTCTGGGTTACTGGGTCTTGAGGATGGATCACTGGCCAGAGCTTGCACAGTATGCAATTGAGCTACTGGCCTGTCCTGCATCCAGCGTTCTTTCGGAACGCACATTCAGTGCTGCTGGAGGCGTGGTAACCAATCACAGGGTGCGTCTGTCCACCGACTCGGTCGATCGACTGACCTTCATAAAAATGAATCAGTCTTGGATCACCACCAGCTACCAAGCACCTGATGCTGATGTAACCGAATAATTTTTTTTGAAATCTCAGATCCCTTCAAAGCCTATGCTGATGCTGAGTGACTATCCCTGAGTAATTATCCTCTTCCTCCTCAATCATCACGCTGATAGCTTGTAAGAACATTTTTGGTTCTGGGCGCCACCACCAGTGCCTAAGGCACAATTTTTCAGCCCCTGTTTAACAGGGGCGTGTAATTACAATTTTTGATGTAATACTTTGCAGCAGGGCTCGTTCCTGCGTTCCAACTAGAGTGTCTGTGAGGGGTTGCAGTGTTGTGGCACCAGCACCAGTGCCTAAGGCCCAATTTTTCTGCCCCTGTCTAACAGGGGCGTGTAATTACAATTTTTGAAGCAATACTTTGCAGCAGGGCTCGTTCCTGCATTCCAACTAGAGTGTCTGTGAGGGGTTGCAGTGTTGTGGCACCAGCACCAGTGCCTAAGGCCTAATTTTTCAGCTCCTGTTCAACAGGGGCATGTAATTACAATTCTTGATCTAATATTTCACAGCAGGGCCCTGTGAGGGCTTACAGTGTTGTGGCCACAGCAACACCTAAGGCCCAAATTTCTGCTGAGTATATAGGGCAGGACCCTACTTTCAAACATCTAACTTACAAACGACTCCTACTTGCAAACGGAAGGAGACAACAGGAAGTGAGATGAAATCTACCCCTAGGAAGGGAAATTCTCTCCTGTAAGAGTTAATATGGGAAAACAATTTCTCCTTTCCACTGATGCTTTCCAATCCTTGTTCCACAAAAAAACCCAAATTTTCAAAAAACATTTTTCATTGGGACAAAAAAGTGAGGTGAAATCTTCTGAAGAGGAGGAAAGACAGCAAAACAAATGTCACAGGGGTGATAACCCTTCCCTATGTTTTCCAAAAAGCTTAAAAAAGATTTTTTGGCTGGAGCTAAACACGTTAAAAATGTTCAAAATTACAAACAGATTCTACTTAACAACAAACCTACAGTCCCTGTCTTGTTTGCACCGCCTGTATACTGCTGTTCAGAGTATATAGGGCCTTGTGGCCCCACACCTTTCCTTATTTTAATTTGGGTGCGGGGTTCCCCTTAATATCCATACAAGACCCAAAGGGCCTGGTAATGGACTGGGGGGTACCCATGCCGTTTGTCTCACTGATTTTCATCCATATTGCCATGACCCGACATGACATTAAACCCGCAAGCAGTTTTAAATGAGATTTTTTTCCTTTAAAAATGACATTTGGTGCAGGGACTGTTCTAAACATGGGAAACACGCGTCACTTTACAGGCATACTATAGACACCCCCCAGGTACGATATTTAAAGGAATATTTCACTTTTTTTTTTTTTACTTTAAGCATCATTAAAATCACTGCTCCCGAAAAAACGGCCGTTTTTAAAAGTTTTTTTTGCATTGATACATGTCCCCTGGGGTAGGACCCGGGTCCCCAAACCCTTTTTAGGACAATACCATGCAAATTAGCCTTTAAAATGAGCACTTTTGATTTCGAACGTTCGAGTCCCATAGACGTCAATGGGGTTCTAACGTTCGTGCGAACTTTCGGTCCGTTCGCGGGTTCTGGTGCGAACCGAACCGGGGGGTGTTCGGCTCATCCCTAGTCCTCACTCCTCTGTCTCCAGGCAACACTCTCCTGGCTCCAGGCAACACTCTCTCTCCTCAGACCGCTCTCCTTATTCTCCTCACAGACTCTTTTTTCCAGGCTTCAGGATATCCCCCCTCCTCTGTTGAGGCACACAGTCCCTGGTGTCAGTGTGTGTCTCTCTCCTCACTCTGGCACCTCAGTTCCTTCCCCTCACACACTCCTCCTCTCCTCATTGTTAAGTGTCACTGTGTCCCAGCGGAAGACTTTTTGAGCCTTGGTATCTCCCTCTCTTTTAAGCAATCTCCTCTCCTCTGTCTCCTGTCAGCACTCTCTCTCTCTTTTACCTCAGTACTTCCCTCTATTCTGTCCCCTCAGCACTTCCTGAAACTCCCCTTTTTCCCAGTGTTCTCTCGCTCAGTTTTCTGGAAGGACCAGTCAGCATCTCTCTGTCTCCATCTTGTGGCCAAAAGGAGAAATTGCATTACAACATGCCTGCTACATACTCCCCACACCAAAGAACCTTTGGTCCCCAAAGGAAGGACAGAGTCTATCAACAATAAAGTCCACAACCTGTTAGATGACTTCAAAATACAACGAGAGTCAAAAACAGGTTACTACATGTAAGAAAACAAACAATTTGCATGCACGTATGAATCTGACAAAGTAACCTCACACCATTTGTCATAAGAGGCTAGGTTGTTCTGTCCACAAGCCACCGATATTGGCATGGCCCACCTAGATGTGCCAGGGGGTGAGTTGGAGTTGCTCTCCACTAAATCTGTAGTGGGAAAGGTCGGCAGGCTGTGCCTTCTCTGAGATGTGAGGATCGCTTCTTCAGAACTTTCGCCTAAAATATCGTATGTCACCATTTTTGGTGGGCAAATTGTTCGCTTTCCTCTCTGCTCTTTAGGCTCAGGCGTTTGGGGTATAGTAGCCTCTTCCTCTGATGTTGCAGAAGGTTGAGGAGCTATGTCTATGTCCTCTACAGTTGGGGAACTCGGAAAGTCTCCTTGGCTTGCCAAGGGTTGTCTCTGTGGGATGAACTCTGGAGATACACCACCATGTGACACACCACCAGAATAAGGTGGGCCAGGCACAATCTCTGAGGATGGGCTCATCCCCATCCAGCCCTCTCAAACTTAATTGCAGTACTAGAAGAAAGCAAGGAGGAGTTAGGGTCCATTTTGGGGATGTTCCTGCAGTCGGGAGCACCTAAAACTGCTGGGGAAGGAGGTAGGGGGAGGAGACTTGCCCCAATAGTGTGCATCATTCAAGACAGTTGTCAACTATGGGTAATTAGGGTGTGCCTAGGCACACTTGGCACACCCTGTGCACACGCCTATGCTTGTGTACAACTGTCATGTGACCTGCTGTGATTGGTCACGGCAATCACATGGTACAGGTAGAGAGCCGGTACTCTAATTATTCATTGGGACACAGCCGGTGACAGACCACCCCGATCTGTCCACTCAGGATAAGAAAGCCACCACCAAGCCGTCAATATGCTATTGGCCGGGTGGGAACTGGGTAAAGGGTGCCATGACTTAAGTGAAATGTTGGGAAATGATGGCCTAATGCATGTGCTTATTATTGCAGCCACATAGGGATGGAGGGAATTAGGAGAAGAGAAGATAAAACAATAATGTGTTGACATTATGCCCCCCCCCCTCGCTTTTTCTACTGCACCCCCCCCCAGATCAGACAGGCTAGATCCGGCCCTGCTCTCTGCTCCGGCATTAAAGCTAAATAGGGGGGTTGTGTAGAAAATACACATAAAGTATTAAGGTGTCCACCATATTTGGTTGCTGAAAGAGACACGTTTTGGTCTTCTCAGACAATCGTCTCCAGAAGTCTTTTTTTAATTTTCCAGCAAATATAATAAATGTTTAGTGGGAGAAGTGGCGATAAAATGGCAGTGATTGCAGGGAAGTAGCTTTCATGGCTCTGAACTGCCCCGTATCCCTCCACTTCATCTCCGTACACTCCTACGTGTCATTATCATAAGAAGCTCGGCCATAATTACTTTCTGGAGGAACTTGCAGATATATCACAAGGATTATTCACAACGTGCTTCCCAATTATCGGAGAGAGGAAAGAGCGGAACCTCTTAGTGCCACCATTTCTGGCAAAGACACACTTGACACATCCCGCTACTACGTCCCTCATTTCATGATATACGGACCAACGATACTTAACCCCTTCATCTCTTCTACCTGTACCTATATACCACAGCGATTATTACATGGCCACTAAGGGCCCGTTCATTCTTCAATAACTTTCTCATTACTTAAAGGGAACTTTTATCGCTTCCATCAGCTCATCCCCATAAATATTACCTTTTCTACCACTTACCCCTCTTTATTAGACTGTAAGCTCTTACGAGTAGTGTTGGGCGAATGGTTGGGCCCAAGCATGAGATCAGGCTGAACATTGGCTGCTCGCCCGTTCTGCGAACACCCGAATTGTCGGGGCATTCAACCTATTGTTCGGCCAGCCGAGCGTCCCACAATGCACTGCGCGTCGCACAGTGCACTGGAAGCCCCGGTTGGCTGAAGCAATGAAGGATTTACCCAATCAGGGCACAGAACACTGTCAGCCCCATGATTGGAGAAAGTAATGATGACTGTGCTAATTCATGGCTCATTGCTCATAGACTCACCCCCCTCTATAAAAGGTTCCTCCCCAGAGCAGCCATTTTTTAGTGTGATAGCGGCGTGGAGCAAGATAGAACAGGGCTCTGCTCAGTGCTATTAGACAGTTATACTACGTACACACGATCGAACATTCCGACAACAAAATCCTGAATTTATTTCCGATGGATGTTGGCTCAAACTTGTCTTGCATACACACGGTCACACAAATGTTGTCGGAAAATTCTGATCGCCAAGAACGCGGTGACGTACAACACATACAATGAGCCGAGAAAAATGAAGTTCAATAGCCAGTGCGGCTCTTCTGCTTGATTCCGAGCATGCGTGGAACTTTGTGCATCGGACTTGTGTACACACGATCAGACTTTTGCTGTCAGAAAATCTGAGAACCAGCTCTCAAATTTTTGTTGTCGGAAATTCCAACAAAAAATATCCGATGGAGCCTACACACGATCAGAATTTCCGACAACAAGCTCCTATCGAACATTTGTTGTCGGAATGTCCGATCGTGTGTACGCGGCATTGGTGTGCTATTCTGATTCTATTGTCTGTGTAGAGTATCAGTGTAGTGTCAATCTAGTGATAGTGCAGCGTGAGTGTAGTGACCATTAATTTTTACTTTAGTGCCAGGTTTATTGCAGTATATTGAAATGCGTTAGTGCACTTTTATTGCAATATATAGTGAAGTGCGTCAGTGCGCTTTTACTGCAGTATATGGAAGTGCATCAGTGCATTTTTACTGCAGTATATTGAAGTGCGTTAGTGCACTTTTACTGCAGTATATTGAAGTGCATCAGTGCATTTTTACTGCAGTATATTAAAGTGCGTTAGTACACTTTTACTGCAGAATATTGAAGTGCATTAGTGCACTTTTATTGCAGTATATTGAAGTGCATTAGTGCACTTTTATTGCAGTATATTGAAGTGCATTAGTGCACTTTTATTGCAGTATATTGAAGTGCGTTAGTGCACTTTTATTGCAGTATATTGAAGTGCGTTAGTGCACTTTTACTGCAGTATTTTGAAGTGCGTTAGTGCACTTTTACTGCAGTATTGTCAGGGCTGAGTTCACCTGCTAGTGGCACTGGGGGTTCACTGCGCTGATAGCTGCAGTTCCAGTGTCCACCAGCAGGTGTCTCCCAGAAGCCAGCAGGTTCTGATCAGCCAAACCTGGCTCCAGCTGTCAGGTGGACATTTAACTACTTCTCGCCGGCCGTCAAATGACAGCTGGGTGGCGCGACTCTCGTTCTGGGTGGACGTCATATGATGGCTCTCCAAAACGACTGCTCTCGCACGCCCCCGGGGGCGATCGCGACCGCACCGTGTTGCTACGACACGGCATGACCCCGATCTGTGTCAAAAGCCGTGGCCGCGGCTCTTTAAACATGTGATCGGCTGTGTCCAATCACAGCCGGTCACATGTAAACACGGAGATGCCGGTAATCGGCTCTCCTCACCTCACACTGACAGAGTGTGAGGAGAGGAGAGCTGATCAGCGGCATCTCCTCACAGAGGACATCTAGGGATCTAATCAGGGCACTGATCATCAGTGCCCTGATTACAATTAAGTGTCACCAGTGCCAAAAATGTGTATCCACCACTGCCAGCAATCAGTGCCAACCAATGCCCACAATTGTCACCAATCTGTGCCCACAAGAGCCAGCAATCAGTGCCCACAAGAGCCAGCAATCAATGGCCATCAGTGATGCCAGTCAGTGCTGGCTATCAGTGCTGCCCATCAATGCCCATCACTGGTGCCCATCATTGCCCATCACTGCTGCCCATCAATGCCACCCATCAATGCCCATCAGTGCCCATCAGTGCCGCCTATCCGTGCCGCCTATCTGTGCACACCAGTGCCGCCTATCTGTGCCCAGTGCCCACCAGTGCCACCCATCAGTGCCGCCTATCAGTGCTCATCAGTGCCAACTATCAGTGCCCATAAGTGCGGCATATTCGTGCCTCCAGTCCTCATCAGTGCCACCTAATCAGTGCCCATAAGTGCCACCTCATCAGTGCCCATCAGTGCAGCCTATCAGTGTCCATCAGTGAAGGAGAAAAATCACTTATTTACAAAATTTACTGACAGAAACTAAGAAAACCTTTTTATTTTCAAAATTGTTGGTCTTTTTTTTTGTCAAAAATAAAAAACCCAGGAGTGAATAAATACCCCCAAAAGAAAGCTCTATTTGTGTGAATAAAAATTTCACATGGTTACAGTGTAGCATGACCGCGCAATTGCCATTCAAAGTGTGACAGCGCTGAAAGCTGAAAAATGGCCTGGGCAGTAAGGGGGGTGCAAGTGCCGGTATTGAGGTGGTTAAGGCTGCTCCTCCCTTCCCCCAGGGCATCACTATCCTGTCTGATCGCCTGAACCTTCCTGTGTCCTGATCCGTCCTGCACCTCTCGGCCTTGCTCCCTGCTCTTGTACCCAGTCGTGTTTCCCTTCCTTGCATCCCTCTTAGCTTTTGTCCCTTATATTGTAGATATTGTATATAGATGGTAGTTAGGTTCATTAGTTATTTTTGTTCTTGTTTGCTGGAGTGGTTCATGTTTTCACTGGTTGCTGTGTATGTTTATTGGTGTGTGTTCACTGGAAAGAAATATCACTTTAATGATAAATACATTGTTTGGTCTCAGTTACCTCATGTAGCTATGTGTCTGGTCTCTTTAGCCGCTGATTTCTGACAAGTATATTGAAGTGCATTAGTGCACTTTTACTGCAGTATATTGAAGTGCATTAGTGCACTTTTACTGCAGTATATTGAAGTGCGTTAGTGCACTTTTACTGCAGTATATTGAAGTGTGTCAGTGCATCTTTACTGCAGTATATTGAAGCGCGTCAGTGCATCTTTACTGCAGTATATTGAAGTGCGTCAGTGCATCTTTACTGCAGTATATTGAAGTGTGTCAGTGCATTTTTACTGCAGTATATTGAAGTACGTTAGTGCGCTTTTACTGCATCACTTTCCATTGATTAAAGTGCATCCAAGTACACATTTCCTCGTCTCTATTACATTCCGATACTAACCCCCCACTCCCCCCATCATGTCTGGGAGGACAGCAAGGAGAGGCAGATGTTCCCATGGTACTGTGAGGGGTCCAGCAGCGTATGTGTCCACAGGCAAAGGTGGACGTGGTCAGTCCTCAGGCAGGACATCATTTCCTCTGTTTAGTGATATTGCCCATGCTATCCAGCTACAGCATGCAGAGGAGGTGGTGGACTGGCTTACTAAACCCTCCTCATGCTTCTCATTATTATTATTATTATTATACACAATTTATATAGCGCTAACAGTTTATGCAGCGCTTTACAATTACAGTACAGTTCAATACAGAAAGAATAGAAGGGGGCCCGGCTCATGGAGCTTACATTCTAAATGGAGGGGGGAGGTGGTACGATAGGTAATAGCTGCGGGGATGGTCTGATGGGGGTGGCTCGGGGACAGTTGTTAGGTGGGTGTGGGATAGGCTTCCCTGAATAAATGAGTTTTCAGGGATCTCCTAAAGGTGGAGAGGTTAAGGGCTGACAAGACATAGCGGGGCAGGGAGTTCCAGAGGATGGGAGAGGCTCTAGAGAAGTCCTGTCGATGAGCATAAGAGGAGGTGACAAGGGAGCTAGAGAGGAGGAGGTCCTGAGAGGACGATTTGGGCGATATCTGTAGATGAGGTTGGTGATGTAGCTGGGGGCGATGTTGTGGATGACCTTGTATGTTGTGGTTAGTATTTTGAATTTTATGCGATGGGGGAGGGGAAGCCAGTGAAGGGATTGGCAGAGAGCAGTCACGGATCGATTAGTGAGGTGTATGAGTCTAGCAGCAGCATTTATAATAGACTGAAGGGGGGAGGAGCCTGTGTAAGTGTCGGCCGGTGAGGAGGGAGTTGCAGTAGTATAGTAAAACCTTGGTTTGAGAGTAACTTGGTTTGAGAGCGTTTTGCAAGACAAGCAAAATGTTTTAAAAAATTTTGACTTGATATACAAGCAATGTCTTGATATAAGAGTAGCATCATATCACAACTGAGTATAAAAGAGAAGAGAGGCGCCGCTAAGTGTAGCAATGTGGTTACATTTAATAAAGGTACAACATTTAGCAACATATTGCTACACTTAGTTACATAGTAGGTGAGGTTGAAAAAAGACACAAGTCCATCAAGTCCAACCTCTGTGTGTGATTATATGTCAGTATTACATTGTAGACATGTGCACACTGAAATATATCGTTTCGGAATTTCGTTTTCGTCCGAAAAATAAATTTATTTAGTTATTCCCGAAATTTGTTTTTATTTATTTCGTTTTTCGTTAAAAATTGCATTCGTCCAAAAATCCAAATTAAGGTTGAATCTGTCATTGAAGGCTTATGGTGTCTGTCGAATGTTCAAAGGAGATTAGAAGGAGCAGCTAAACTGTACAACGCCGTATAGTTTACCTGCCCCATCGAATCTTCTTAGAACTTTCAACAGACACCATAAGCCAAAGTACGTGTGTACTTAGTTCTAGATATTCTACTGCTCCTCCTCTTTGGTTACAATCAGCCAATAACATTCATCATCATCATTATTTTTATTTATCTTTTCTCCCCTACGTCGAATTTTTCTCCCCTACGTCGAATCTTTTCTCTCTATGTCAAATCTTTTCTCTCTATGTAGAATAATCTTGGACTAATAGAGTTAAGGTTAGGCACATTCGACCACAGGTTTGATGGACACAGATTGTTATTGTCATCATCATGTCGAATCTCCTTACTATATCGAACTGTTGTAGCAACGAAAATGAAAATAAAGCATTTGTTTATGTCGGATCTTTCGTTTTTCGGATTCTGCACTTTCGTTATCGTTTGTTAAAATGATAACGAAAATACCTGAAATTCGGACAAAAATGCATTCGGACAAAAACTAATACACATGTCTATTACATTGTATATCCCTGTATGTTGTGGTCGTTCAGGTGATTATCTAATAGTTTCTTGAAACTATCAATGCTCCCCGCTGAGACCACCGCCTGTGGAAGGGAATTCCACATCCTTGCCGCTCTTACAGTAAAGTACCCTCTACGTAGTTTAAGGTTAAACCTCTTTTCTTCTAATTGTAATGAGTGGCCACATGTCTTGTTAAACTCCCTTCCGCGAAAAAGTTTTAGAGGCTCCTCTCTTCTCTTTTATACTCTGGAGCTCCTGATGGATTTTGCTTCTAATCCCCTTGTGGAAGCTGCCGATTGTGGATGGACATTTTATGGTTACATAACCTGGTCACATTACTATAATCTTTTTATATGGACTATAAACTGAAGAACCTATATATAAATGGTTGTGGAACGAATCATCTGAGTTTCCATTATTTCTGATGGGCAAATTCACTTTGATATACAAGTGCTTTGGATTACAAGTATGTTTCCGGAATGAATTATGCTCGCAATCCAAGGTTTTACTGTAGTTGTTTTGTGTTGTCATTAGTCAGGAAGGAGCAGATTCTGGAGATGTTGCAGGGGTTAAGGCGGCAAGATTTAGCCAGTGATTGGATGTGGGCAGGGCCGGCCCTACCATGGGTCCCGCTGGGTCCATCGGACCCAGACGGCACTTCTAGAGGGGCGGCAAATTGATGGCCAAGCACTGTGGGGGGGCCCACTTGCTTTGCCCCGCTCGGCTCACCCTGCCCCGTTCTGCTGCTTATTTCACCGGGGGGAGGGGGAAACCGCTGCTTATCCCGCTGTAAAGGGGGCTCGGCGTCGCTGCTGTTAGAGGTAAAGATGGGAGTCGGCAGAGCCCTCGCTGCCATACCCACACAGCGGACTGCCCACCCATCCTCTCCATGGCTTCCCCCATTGCTGCAGACAGATGCCATGTCAGGACAGGAGGCAGAAACTGGAGGAAAAGGTCAGCTGACCAGCTGACGGTCAACAGCGTGAAGGGGGAGGAGCTTTCTGCTCTGCGTGGAGACCCCATGTTGGGAGAGGCATCACTGGAGGCCTCAACTGACACTGAGAGCAAGTAAGTGCCAGTGCCACTGATCCCATCCCCACCACCGCTGCCTCCCCCTCCCCCCAGCCTTTGCTGCCTCTGTCTGAACCCCCCCACCACCGCTGCCTCTGTCTGAACCCCCCCACCACCGCTGCCTCTGTCTGAACCCCCCCACCGCTTTTTGGTGCGTGTGATTTTTTTGGGGGGGAGCAGGCAGCATTTCATTCTTGGACCCAGGCAGCACAATGTATTGGGCAAGCCCTGGATGTGGGGGCTGAAGCAGGAGAGGTCAGAGTCTGGGATTACACCCGGCACCCTGGCATGTGTGGAGGGACCAATGGTTGTGCCATTGATCTTAATGGTAAAGTCATGGGGGGGGGGGAAGATCGGGGAGGAGGAAATATTACAAGCTCAGTTTTAGAAAGATTGTATTTGAGAAAGTGGTGTGACATCCATACCGATATGTCATTCATTACGTTTTGTGATCTGTGAGCAGATCGAGGGGGTGAGTTGAGGAGTGGAGAGATAGATCTGGGTGTCATCAGCATAGAGGTGGTATAGGAAGCCATGGGAGGTTATCAACTGGCCCGGGGAAGAGGTATAGAGCAAGAATAGGAGGGGCCCAAGGAGGGAGCCTTGGGGTTCCCCAACAGGAAGAGGAGGAGAGGAGATGGTGTCATACTGTATGTAACACTGAAAGTTTGCTGAGATAGGTAGGAGGAGAATCAGGATAAAACAGAATCACGGAGGCTAAGGGAGTGGAGTTTGTTGAGGAGGAGCAGGTGGTCAACTGTGTCGAAGGCAGCAGAGAGGTCCAAGAGTATGAGTATGGAGTACTGACCATTGGCTTTCACTCAAGCTAGTAGCTCACCGTAGCTGCCAGAGCGGCTTATTCTGCCTCCTTGTTCACAGCTACTCCTGCCATGGCCCCAGCATCAGGCATGGAGGAGTCAGCGGAGTTATTTGAACACAGCGTCAGCCACTTGCACCTTGATAATGCACAGCCATTACTGAATTCAGATATTGGTTCTGAGGTAGAGGAAGGTAGAAAAATGAGCCTACAGAGAGGGGAGAACATTGGTACACAACAGATTGGCAGTCATGTTCCCCCAGCCACAGTTTTTTTTACAGCAAGGCCAATTCTTGCTTTCATCAAGAGTACCTCTATAGGTTTACGGTGTGAAGGCGCCACCAATGCCCAAAGTCCAATTTTTCTGCACCTGTTACTATACTTCTATCCAAAGTCTGTGAAACAGACACCAGAATTTATCCCAAAAATCTCTTGTTCCGAGTGCATTAATTTGCGGCCTCATCATACAGATACTGGTTATGAATAAAGAAAGCTCCCACCATCCCTGTGCTGAGTTTCCTGGGTCTGTACACCCGCTGTGCCCATTATGAGGGGTTCCCACCATCCCTGTGCTGAGTTCACGGGTCTGTACACCCGCTGTGCCCATTATGAGGGGTTCCCACCATCCCTGTGCTGAGTTCCCGGGTCTGTACACCCGCTGTGCCCATTATGAGGGGTTCCCACCATCCCTGTGCTGAGTTCCCGGGTCTGTACACCTGCTGTGCCCATTATAAGGAGTTCCCACCATCCATGTGCTGAGTTCCCGGGTCTGTACACCCGCTGTGCCAATTATGAGGGGTTAATTTTGTTTATTGAAAAATCTTACAAACAACAACTTATATACAATAAAACCATAATAAATAAATAAAACATATTTACAAAATAATTGAATACAACTATACAAAACAAAAAACAAGAACATAAATAAATAAATGGTGCAAACCAAATCGTGCACAACATAATCCCTATGGGAGAGCCAGACTAAAGAACATCACCGTCACCATGCATGGAGCCTTTTATAAAAATGGAGTGGGAACTGTCATTAGGGTAGTTGAGGTAGACGTTTCTTAGCCTGACTATTCCCTCTCCCTGGAGAACCAGCGCGTTTCATTGCACCCTGGCACTCATCCTCCATAGAGGATACCGTACTCAATGAGTCCCATTCATCATCATCATCTGACAGGACCTCAAACTTATTTGCCAAAGGCAAAACCTTAGGACTTAAGGTAACTGTACCTCTTTTTTTTCTTTCTTTTGCCCTCCTCCTTTTATCCTCCAACCATTTCATATCATCTTTGGACAAACTGGAATCAACAGCCTCCCCACCCCTATACTCCCCTTCACCCCCCTCCTCCCCACTCTCCCTTCCCTTACCTACCACTAGGCCAGCTCTTCACCATCCTCCCCACGATTCTTAACAGAAACCCTGCAGCGTCTAGGGAGGGGGACTGGCACTGCACGTGATGCACCAGCCTTAGCACCTCTTGCTGCCTCTGCAACTTTGGAAGACACAGAAGCATTGGACACACTCTCAGTAACTGGAACCTTACATACAGACTGGGAAGACACCGCACACTAGATAAACGCACAGACTGGGGCACCCCAGACTGGGAAGACACTGGCACACTAGGTAAATGCACAGACTGGGGCACCATAGACTGGGAAGACACAAACATATTGGGTATAGGCACAGACTCAGAGGTAATCACAGGCACTCCAGCTGCTGAGCTCTGAGCATTCTCCATGTCCAGGCAGAAGAACTCTCTCATGAGCTCAGGCTTGTTGTGCATTGCCTCAGGACACTGACTATAAGGATGTCCCACCGCATTGCACAGATTGCACCTTATGATGTTACAATCCTTTGCCAAATGTCCTATACCCTGACATAGAGAGCACTTTATCACCGGACAGGAGGATGCAAGATGCCCTTTATCCCCACACTTGTTGCATAGCTTTGGCTGGCTCGGGTAGAAGATGGTCAGCCTGTCCCTCCCCAGGAAAGCTGAGGATGGCAGATGCTGGACAACATTGTCAATTACTTTTAATTTTAACTGCACAGACCAGCCCCCCGTCCATATTCCCCGATCGTCCACAATCTTCTTTAGAGGGCTCAAGACATCTCCATACCTCCTTAGCCATACAGAAATCCCCTTGCGATATGGATTCTTTGCAGACAAGAATTGTCACCATTTTCATGAGTGGCTGGCGTGAAACAAGCTTGGGGATGAGCCCTTTCCAGTCCGGCAGGCCCCTACACACGTGTTCATACTTCTCCCAAAATATGTCCAAAGACTCCGGACGGATAAAGGACAAATCATACTCATAGGAACCAGCCGGACTGATCAGGGCAAAAATATCTGCAGACTTAAACCCCATCTCCAGAATCTTATCCACCACTGCCCTCCTATGTGGGGGAATTCCTCCACCCTACCATTGAAGCTGCACAACATTCCTCCTTTTAAACAGGGAGGAAGATAAACCATTTTCATGCTCCTTCCCTGCTTGCTCCCCCTTCCCAGATCCTGTAGCAGCAATACGAGCATAAGTTTTTCTTACAGCACCAGTAATTGCAGTCTTGTCCTTAGACACAATCAAACCAGCTGGCAGAGTCTGATTCAGCTGGGATAACAGTCTTTGGATTAACAGGTGAGACCCGCCCTCTCCCTCTGCTCTGAACACTCAGCCACTTTCCTGGGTTCAAGCACAGTCTTGGCTACTGCAGACTTCTGGAGAGTTGTAGCACTACTGCACCCAGCATCTCCTCCACCATTCTCAGGAACAGCTGCTGTGTCTGCCCCAGGAAAAGTCTCTGTATTGTCCATGGAGCTCCTCACTGCAGACTCTTCCCCCAGAAGCTGACAGGTATTCCCAACACTCTCACCAGTTTGATCTGAAGCTTTGTTTTCAGCAGGTAATTCAGACTGCATTTCATGCTGCACATTGTCTATAGGTCTGGGCTGACTGCCCGTAGCACTACAACCCTCAGCAAGCTCATTGTCATTAATAAAGTCCACATCACCATCCTGCACACACACTGGACCTGCTTGCTGTGTTGTTACCTTTGCGATCTCATGGCTGACGGTGGGATCAGACTTCCCCCCAGCTGCTGCAGACTTCATGGTGGATCTTGCTCTTGCTACAGGTCTCTCTTTCACAGGGTGAGGAACGATGTCCATCTTCTCATCATCATCTGAGGAATCTGCACCCGGAGGGGATTCCAGCTTACAGATGAACTCCAGCATGCCAGTACCTTCAACCTCCTGCTCAGATGTTCCATATTGCTGGGGAGGGAGGGGGACAGAGGCCTCCACCATTGTGGGCTCAGCAGATGTCTGAGGTGTTGAAGAGCTGGGCTCATCCTCCGGGCCCCCACTTTCTCACTTTCTGCTGACTCTGTCGGTACCTGCATCTCCTCACTGGTGGGGTCACTTTCCATGCAGGAAGCGGCTCCTCTTCTCATACAGTTGAATCGTTCCTCATTTCTATATTTTTCCTTAAATATTCCACTATTCTCCTTCAGAGAACTCACCAGTTCCTTCTGCTTCTTCACAGCTTGTTCCAAGTCCTTCAACTCAGGCCTCAGAGCCGGTCTCTTCTTGCTGTATAGTTTGGCACAAATCTGTTTTTTCTTCCTAAATTCAGTCATCAAAACCAACAATTTCTCCTCTTCTTTCTGAATCCGTTTCAGCTTACCGACAATCCTCTGTCTAAAGGCAGATGGGGACTCATCACTCCTTGGGCCAGGCCCAGTATCTTCCATAGGCCTATCCAGGGGGCCCCTGCCAGGGTCCTCCCCAGGATCCAGCTGGGGCAGAGAAGCAACACCAGCCCCTGGTGTCTGGAAGCACAGGAGCAAAAGAACCAGCAACCTCACACCTCACTGTCAAGGAGCAGAATGGCAGTTCCCCACCATTCCTGTGCTGAGTTCCCGGGTCTGTACACCCGCTGTGCCCATTATGAGGGGTTCTCACCATCCCTGTGCTGAGTTCCCGGGTCTGTACACCCGCTGTGCCCATTATGAGAGGTTCCCACCATCCATGTGCTGAGTTCCTGGGTCTGTACACCCGCTGTGCCCATTATGAGGAGTTCCCACCATCCCTGTGCTGAGTTCCCGGGTCTGTACACCCGCTGTGCCCATTATGAGGGGTTCTCACCATCCCTGTGCTGAGTTCCTGGGTCTGTACACCCCCTGTGCCCATTATGATGGGTTCCCACCATCCCTGTGCTGAGTTCCCAGGTCTGTACACCCGCTGTGCCCATTATGAGGGGTTCCCACCATCTCTGTGCTGAGTTCCCGGGTCTGTACACCCGCTGTGCCCATTATGAGGGGTTCTCACCATCCCTGTGCTGAGTTCCCGGGTCTGTACACCCGCTGTGCCCATTATGAGGGGTTCCCACCATCCCTATACTGAGTTCCCGGGTCTGTACACCCGCTGTGCCCATTATGAGGGGTTCTCGCCATCCCTGTGCTGAGTTCCCGGGTCTGTACACCCGCTGTGCCCACTATGAGGGGTTAATTTTGTTTATTGAAAGATCTTACAAACAACAACTTATATACAATAAAACCATAATAAATAAATAAAACATATTTACAAAATAATTGAATATGATAATACAAAACAAGAACATAATAAATGGTACAAACCAAATTGCGCACAACACAATCCCTATGGGAGAGCCAGACTAAGGAACATCACCGTCACCATGCATGGAGCCTTTTATCAAAAATAGATTTCATCTTGAAAATCTAGGGGAGTGAATCAAGAATACAAAGAAAAGCCGCACACCCCGAGATCAACAGGCAGCAGCTACAGAGAGAGTCCTGATATTCCTCCACGCTCTTATCCAGGCCTCCTGCTGCCACCTGCCTTTCTCAAGATCCCGAATCTTCCCAACCTCACCCAGAATGTCCTGCACCAACACTTCGACGGGGAGGATTTTACTCCGTAAGGATACCTGACACCGTGCACTCCACGTGAAATAACGGACTACTAGACTAACTAAAAAAAGTGTTTCCAAATCATAATCCCGACGAGTCTGGAATGCCCCATACACCCACTCTGCATAACTCATATGGGGGAGGAAGGGTATACTCAGAGCCCTCCCCACCCTCTTGTACACCTCTATATTAAAAGAGCATTGAAGTAGAAAGTGATCCATGGACTCCACCACTCCTCCACACTCCACTCTCGGGCAGCCCCGATCACTCATGGAAAGAAACTTCAAGTTGCCCTTCACATATAGTTTTCCATGAAAGGCAAGCCATGCCTGATCCCTAAACTTCTTTGGGATTCTCTCCAAATTAATCAATCGCAAACCCACCCCCAAAACCAGGCTTGGGCAATCCCTCAAGGCCAGTGGCTCGCAAAAAGCAGAGCTCATGATCCGCTTCTCAAGAAGTTTCCTTGGAAGAGATCTGACTTCTCCTGCTGTTACTTGCCACTGCCGAAGCATTTTCAAACACAGGGCAACATAAGCCGGGAGCTGTTCATGCTTGACCCTCAGGCTTTTCACTGGCCCACCATTCTCCCAGTCTCGCAGAAAGGGCCTAAACCAGGACTGGAAAATTCCAACCCACCCAGGCGGTCTCTCTGCCAACATGTTACCAAGATTGTACTTCACAAACATCAGAGAGAAAAAGACTACAGGGTTGACCATCCCTAGACCACCCTCCCGCCTAGGAAGGTAAGTCACATTCCTTTTGACAAGGTTTATTCTGTTCCCCCATAACAGCTGCAAGAAACAACTATAGATCCTGGTATAGAGAGAAACTGGCAAAATGCAAACAAAACTGACATACAAAAAAATCGGAATCAGGTAAGTCTTGATCAGATCAACCTTTTCCCTCAAGGAAAGCTGCCAACCTTTCCAGCTTGCCACCTTGGCATCGGCATTCTCCAGCCTGTTCACCCAATTTGCATGACCATAGTCACCTGGGCCGAATTCAATGCCTAGAACTCGAATTTTTTGTTTTGCGGCTCCGGGAAGTCATCCGGGAGAACAAAGCTCTCACCTTCCACGCCCATCCAGAAAGCTTCACACTTGTCCTGGTTGACCTTTGAACCTGATGCCTCTGCATACTGCCCTATCACTGAGACCACCTCCTGCGCCTCCGCAGTCCCAGAGATAAAAACAGAAACATCATCAGCATAGGCCACAACCTTCAACGGAGGCACACCAGCGATGCCCAAAGGTACCCCACACAATGGTCCACTCTCTAGCCTTCTAATGAAGGGGTCGATTGCAAACACATATAGCAGAGGACTCAATGGACACCCCTGACGCACACCCGAGCCGACCGCAAAGGGCTGCCCGACCCAACCATTAACCATTAACCATTATGAGGGGTTCCCACCATCCCTGCTATCTTTTTATGAATTGTATATTATGGAGAATGTAACAGGAGGAGCGAGAACACAGACTTCACGGATTAGCAAGAACTGAGTCGGGAATTATGGAGGTAGATCTGAGGCTGGGTTCACATCTAAGCTGAACGCGGCTCACAGCAGGAGTCCGGTGAGTCTCCATTCACCGTTTCAGGTCCGATTTCAGCCCAAATTTTGGGCTGAATTCGGACCTGAAATGGACCAAAAGACGCACAGGACCTCTATGCAATTTGCACCGGAGCCGCTATGGAGATGTGTGATCACAATCTCCTGCTATGCGAAACCCGCGTCCCATCCGCATAGGGATGAACCCAGCCTCATTCTTGGATTGTCCAGGACATATGAGGGGCCACACGGTATACTAAGCTCCTACAAATAAAATATCAGTTTTCAGTGGACTAAACTCCTAAATTGAATCTGATTTTCAATTTTACATTTTAATTAAAAACATTTCTTACAGAAGTTCTATCTGTTCCCACGGCGGATCTTTAATTCCATTCCTAAGTCGTTCTTCCGGCGGTGTCACATCTCGGAGACTATCCTGATAGATGAAGGAACGGATGGTGGGAACAGAGAGGATGTTCCTCAGTCTCCAGCTGTTTGGAAGTGACAGGAAACATTTATAATCGGCTGAAGAAGCGCCCAGGTAGTGCCGCGTCCTGACAATCAGCCGCAGGTTTGGCCGTAGACACTTGGCCAGAGCAGAACTTCTCCTGCCAACAGCGTCAGCCTGCCGAATTTCCAGCATCAGTCAACAAAGCTTGTTTAATATTGACATCAGGAGAACAAGCCTGGCCGGGCGCCGCTGCCGCGTTCTGGAGAGCGAAACTGCGAGCGTCGCCACAACAGCGGCAGAAATTAATAACCAAACAACCGATTAGACAGAAGGAGTTCAAAAGGAGGTCATGGGAGATATTTTCTAGGAATATCGGATAGGTGAAGCATTCTGGGACAGAAGTACAAGTACACTATATTGTCAAAAGTATTGGGACACCTGCCTTCACGCACATCAAATTTAATGACCTCCCAGTCTTAGTTCGTTGGCTTCAATATTGAGTTGGCTCCGCCCCCTTTGCAGCTATAACAGTTCCAACTCTTTGGGGAAGGCCGTCCACAAGGTTTAGGAGTGTGTCTATGGGAATGTTTGACCATTCTTCCAGAAGAGCATTTGTGAGGTCAGGCATTGATGTTGGATGAGAAGGCCTGGTTCACAGTCTCTGATCTAATTCATTCCAAAGGTGTTCTATGGGGTTGAGGTCAGGACTCTGTGCAGGCCAGTCAAGTTCCTCCACCCCATACTCGCTCATCCATGTCTTTATGGACCTTGCTTTGTGCACTGGTCCAAATCATTTGGTAGAGGGGGGATTATGGTGTAGGGGGAGGGGGGATTATGGTGTAGGGGGAGGGGGGGATTATGGTGTAGGGGGAGGGGGGATTATGGTGTGGGGGGAGGGGGTGATTATGGTGTAGGGGGAGGGGGGATTATGGTGTAGGGGGAGGGGGGATTATGGTGTGGGGTTGTTTTTCAGGGGTTGGGTTTGGCCCCTTAGTTCCAGTGAAGGGAACTCTTAAGGCGTCAGTATACCAAGGTACTCCCCTTGTCTCCGCCCCCTACCCACCTCTGAGCAGTGTCCCCTAGTTAATTTTTATATAATTTTGTAGAGCTAAGTAATTAGTATGGAATTTGTTAATGATAACAAGAAAAGCAGTAAAATAGATCCAACCAGCAATAATAAATCCTCCTTAGTAACTACAGACCCCCCCAACAACATTAGATCTCCCGACAACTACAATACACTCCTTCAGCAACAATAGATCGATCCCCTGCAACAATATAGCCCCCAGCAAGAATAAATCCACTCCAGCAACTAATGACTCCCCAGCAGCAACAATACAGTGCCTTAAAAAAGTATTCATACCCCTTGAAATTTCCCACATTTTTGTCATGTTTCAACCAAAACCATAAATGTATTTTATTGGGATTTTATGTGATGGACCAACACAAAGTGTCACATAATTGTGAAGTGGAAGGAAAATGATAAATGATACAAATAAATATGTGAAAAGTGGGGGGGGGGGCCATTTGTATGGCGCCCCCCCGGAGTCAATACTTTGTAGAACCCCCTTTCTCTACAAGTCTTTTTGGGGATGTCTCTACCAGCTTTGCACATCTAGAGAGGACATTTCTGCCCATTCTTCTTTGTAAAATATCTCAAGCTCTGTCAGATTGGATGGAGAGCGTCTGTGAACAGCAATTTTCAAGTCTTGCCACAGATTCTCAATGTGATTTAGGTCTGGACTGTGACTGGGCCATTCTAACACATGAATATGCTTTGATCTAAACCATTCCATTGTAGCTCTGGCTGGATATTTCGGGTCGTTGTCCTGCTGGAAGGTGAACCTCCCCCCCGGTCTCAAGTCTTTTGTAGACTCTAACAGGTTTTCTTCTAAGATTGTCCTGTATTTGTCTCCATCCATCTTCCCATCAACTCTGACCAGCTTCCCTGTCCCTGCTGAAGAAAAGAATCCCCACCACATGATGCTGCCACCACCATGTTTCACGGTGGGGATGGTGTGTTCAGGGTGATGTGCAGTGTTAGTTTTCCCCACACATAGCGTTTTACTTTTAGGCCATAAAGTTGAATTTTGGTCTCATGTGACCAGATCACCTTCTTCCACATGTTTGCTGTGTCCTCCACATGGCTTCTCACAAACTACAAACAGGACTTCTTATGACTTTCTTTCTCCAATGTCTTTCTTCTTGTCACTCTTCCATAAAGGGCAGATTTGTGGAGAACACGACTAATAGTTGTCCTGTGGACAGATTCTCCCACCTGAGCTGTGGATCTCTGCAGCTCCTCCAGAGTTACCATGGACCTCTTGGCTCTTCTCTGATGAATGCTCTCCTTGCCCGGCCGGTCAGTTTAGGTGGACGGCCATGTCTTGGTAGGTTTGCAGTTGTGCCATACTCTTTCCATTTTCCGATGATGGATTGAACAGAGCTCCGTGAGATGGTCAAAGCTTGGGAGATTTTTTTATAACCTAACCCTGCTTTATACTTCTCCACAACTTTATCCCTGACCTGTCTGGTGTGTTCCTTGGCCTTCATAATGCTGTTTGTTCTCTAAGGTTCTCTAACAAACCTCTGAGGGCTTCACAGAACAGCTGTATTTATACTGAGATTACATTACACACAGGTGGACTCTATTTACTAATTAGGTGACTTCTGAAGGCAATTGGCTCCACTAGATTTTAGTTAGGGGTATCAGAGTAAAGGGGGCTGAATACAAATGCCCCCCCCCCCCCCGACACTTTTCACATATTTATTTGTATCATTTATCATTTTCCTTCCACTTCACAATTATGTGACACTTTGTGTTGGTCTATCACATAAAATCCCAATAAAATACATTTACGTTTTTGGTTGTAACATGAGAAAATGTGGAAGAGTTCGAGGGGTATAAATACTTTTTCAAGGCACTGTAGATCTCCGAACAACTACAATACACTTCTTCAGCAACAATAGATTGAACCCCTGCAAGAAAAGGTGAACTCCGGCAATGAAAGACCCCACCAGCAACAATAGATCTCTGAACAGCCAGCATGAATAAATGCTCCAGCAGCCAGCAACAGTAGACCCCTCTCTCAATTGTAGATCCCTCCTAGCAGCCTTTGGCCCCCAAGCAACACAAGAGCACCCCCTAGCAACCATTGCATCCCCCAGCAACAATAGACCCCCCTAACAACAATAGATCCCCAATCAGCCAGCATCAATAGACCCTCCAGCATACCCCAAGCACCCCTTGTCATTACATATATTCAGTGGGGGGGTTCCGTAACCGCGTCCCCCCACGTTCCTGCTTGAAATAGAGCCCCGGTGGTCCCAGTGAACTATGGTGACACGCCCATCTAGTGGGTATTTTTTTCATGTTGGCAGAGATATCGGGGTAAGGAATATTCTGTATCAGAGGATTGGCTGGCCTTGGCCCGCATGCTGCGCTCCGGGTGCGGCCCTGCTGTAGATTTCCCTGTAGAGGTCGGGGGAAGGAAGCCGGGGAGGTGAGATAATTGAATCTGTGAGCTCCGAATAAGACACAAATAATTGCAGTAAAGAAGGTGATTTTAACTTGCAGGTTAATCTCCCTTAAATCGCCATCTCATTATTGTAAGTCAGCGGGCCCCGCGCCAAACTTCTCCGCACCGTCCGCACAACGCGCTTCATCTTCTGCAAATTAATAGCGAGCGTTTACCGGGATGTCGCCTGGACCGGGCCGGCCGTAATTCCAGCAACATTAATATATTCATTTCTGTGCAGAGAGCAACTCACATCAGTCCCTGGACCAGAAGAGCTTGCACTCTAATGCATTTTTGTTTTTTTTGGCACCAGAAGGATGGTGTGGCCGCCCCCCCCCCCCCCCCCGATTATCCATAAAGCTAAACCTTAGGCGAACCCCTCGGTGACCGGGTCTTTTTGTTTCCAAGTTTAAACCAGTATTCTTTGCTATCAAATGACTTATAACCCCCCAAACATTATATATTTTTTTTATGTCACGCGGTATTTGCGCAGCGGTTTTTCAAATGCAACTTTTTGGGAAGAATTACTTTTAATGAATAAAAAAAACACAATATATACCCCAATTTTTTTTGTAAAAGATGATGTTATGCCGAGTAAATAGATACCAAACAGGTCACGCTTTAAAATTGCGCCCGCTCGTAACTCATGCCCATAGCTGGGTATCGTCTGATGAGTCTAATGCTGCTGTGGTTCTCGAAGCGGCAATTCTTGGTTCATATAAGTCACTGAGAAACGCCTTGTTTACAGGTGTTAAAGTTATTGTAAAAAAAAAAAAAAAACCAACATGTCGTACTTACCTCCACTGTGCAGCTCGTTTGGCCCCAATCCTCCTCTTCTGGGGTCCCCCGGCGGCTCTGTGAGAAGCGCTCTTCTGAAGGGGGTTACCTTGCTGGCGCGCTCCCGAGTCCAGCATTCAGCGTCCTTTGCTGCCGAACGTATGACTCGGCCCCGCCCCCCGGTACCCGCGTCATTGGATTTGATTGACAGCAGTGGGAGCCAATGGCTGCGTTGCTATCTATCTATCACGAGCCAAGGACACCGGGCAGAGGGACAGCACGTCCCCGCCAGGTCAAGTTCCAGGGCTCAGGTAAGTAAAACGGGGGCGGGTCACCTTAAAGGGGTTGTAAAGGTTCGTGTTTTTTCACCTTATTGCATCCTATGCATTATTAAAGGAGGAGTGTTCCAGCGGTAAAAATTATTTTTTTTAAAGTCAACTACAAACACTGTAGCTGCTGACTTTTAATAAGGACACCTACCTGTCCAGGGCGCCCGTGATGTCGCCCCCCCCCCCCCCCCTGAGGCCGATCCGTCCCTCGTATCGTGTGCCGGCGCCGCCATCCTCACTAAGGGAAACAGGCAGTGGAGCCTTGCGGCTTCACTGCCCATTTCCTACTGCGCATGCGCGAGTCCCCCCCGGGCTATTTCTGAATGACACACACACACAGGTCCCAGAAGACATTGCGCCCAAATTTCCCAGAAATCAACGCGAGGAGGAGAAGACTGAAGATCACCGCGGAATGGGAAGTGGCAGATTAGCACGATCTGCCTAGCAACAGGCATTTCTGGTAAGTAAAAAAAATTTTTTTTTTTTTCAAATGTTTTTTTATTTATTTAAAGGAGCGTTTTTATGTATTTTTTTTTTACTTTTAGGGTGGACCTCCGCTTTACTTACCTGAGCCTGTTCACCTGCTGTGCGCGTCCTCCGGCGTCCTCTTCTCCACTGAGTCTGCCCGTTGATTGGATAGATTGATAGCAGAGCAGCCATTGGCTCGCGCTGCTGTCAATCACATCCAATGACGTGTGGGGGCGGGACTGAGTCATACACTTGGCGTCTATGGACGCAAACTGTATGACACCGGAGCGCGCCCGCAAGATAACCCCCTCTGGAAAGAGCTTCCCAGAGGGGGGTTAGCATTAGCGGGGAGGAGCCGAGACAACCGCCGAGGGACTCCAGAAGAGGAGGATCGGGGCCACTCTGTGCAAAACGAACTGCACAGTGGAGGTAAGTATGACGTGTTTGTTATTTTAAAAAAAATAAAAAATGGGATCTATACAACCTCTTTAATGCATAGGATGGACGAGGGTTTACAACCCCTTTAAAGCATCCTTTCCTCTCACTCACACTATGAAAGCGGTAAATATTGGTATGCAAACATAGAGAGGACCCTCATACTCGGCCCCCTGATACCCCTTTTGTGGCTCAACACACACCTCTCCGAAATTTCTTACTGTCCCTGACCCAGGGTTTTGGGCAGTCTGGGGAGTCAAGAACATGGAACACATTTGTATCAACGGGTCCTTTTCTTTCCTTTCGATTCTCTTATGGAGAAATTTGGGTTTACCAACCGCCAATTCCTACCTTCAACTCCACCATGCCTACGCTGCCCAATGTGGTTCTCTCCCAGGAATTCTCATTCAGTCCAACCTCAAATCCATGTTATGGGATCAGCAACTAGTTAAACCCGCATCTATTATTTATAAAGCTCTTTCACCCTCAGCCCATTTTGGTCCGGAGACATTGTTCGGTAAATGGCAGAATCCCAGGTCTGGATTCGGAGGATTGGGAAGACGCCCCGGAATACCCGTTCTTACAACTCATCTCCGTAAGGGATCAGTTGATCCAATTTAAACTGATCCACTGGGTTTATATGTCGCCCCAAAAATTATCCAGAATTTACCCAAATTCCTCCTCAAACTGCTGGAAGTGTGGGAGCGGAGATGCTGGTTTGAATCCCATGCTATGGTCCTGTCCTCTGGGTGGAGGTCATGGACTTCATCACTAACTTGAGTACGATCCACATCCCTTTGAGCGTGTCAGTTTGCTTGCTGGGCTTGCTGGGTTCCTCAGCCCACCGCCGAGCAACCAAGACCAGGGACGGACTGACCATTGAGCCACTCGGGCACTGCCCGAGGGCCCTGGGCCACTAGAGGGCCCCATCAGGGTTGGCAGCCTCAGTAAAACCAGGGACAGTATGTATAAATCTGTGCTTTTTTTACATCTGTCTGTGTATACTGTGTGATTGTATACTGTGTGTGTGTATACTGTGTGGACCCATAATCTCTGATTGCCTGGGGGCCCCATAATCTCCTATTGCCCGGGGGCCCCATGAGTTATCAGTCCGCCCCTGACCAGGACCCTAATTGGACTCGCTCTAACGTTTGCAGTGATACCTCACATGTGGTGCAAACACCATTTACATAAGCGGGCGCGACCTACGTATGCGTTCATTTCTGCACATGAGCATGGAGGTATGGGGGCACTTTCATTTTTTTCTTTTTTTTTTTTACACTGTCCCTTTAACTACTTCAGCCCGGGAAGATTTGGCTGCTCAATAACCAGACCATTTTTTTGCGATTCAGCACTGCGCCGCTTTAACTGACAATTGCGCGGTCGTGTGATGGTTGTACCCAAACAAAATTGACCCCCTTTTTTTCCCCAAAAATGGAGCTTTATTTCGGTGGTATTTATTTTTTCCGCTATAAACAAAAAAAAGCGACAATTTTGAAAACAGATTGAAAAGAAAAGGTTTCCTCTAGGTGGGACTTTAGATAGGGCAGATAAAATATGAAAAAAAGTTGAAAAAAAGTTGAAAAAGGTATATACATTTTAATAGAAAATATTTTAAAATGATGAGCACATATACAATATACAGAACAATAACATAATGGTATTCTGGAAGTGAATGATCATACAATACAGTACAATTTGTATAGACGAAAACCGCAGAGGTCTGTTGGATTGGCAGTAAATGCAACAGAAATACCCAACGCGTTTCAAATTTTGCCTGGGTTGCTATTTCTTCATCAGGGGTATATGCGATTAGTCGCAGAACGTAAAAAACATCTGCAAATAAATAAACACAGATTCAATATATATTGAGGAATGTACAATGAAGCTACAACTTAAAGATAAAAACACATATATCATCACATCTTAATTTATATGAAATTTTAAAGACTAACTGTACAGCCTGTACGGCTCTTGGGATTTATCTCATATCCAGAAATGTTAAAAATGCGTTGCAGCTGTTGGCCCAAAAGGCCCTCGACCCGGAGAGGTGGATCAAAACATCACCACATTGTGGCAGGTCCCAAGGCAGCAGGGGAAGGGGGAAAGGAAAGGTCCCACATAAAGGACAACCAGGTATGGCCCTCTGAAATGAACCCCTTTCTGTGGATTGAATAAAGAAGGGGACAAAAAAAAACACAATATTTTGTACTTTTTGCTATAATAAATATCCCCAATTTTTTTAAAAAAAGCAAATTTTTTTCTCAGTTTAGGCCGATACGTATTCTTCTACATATTTCTGGTAATTAAGATCACAATAAGCGTTTATTGATTGGTTTGCGCAAAAGTTATAGCGTCTACAAAATAGGCAATAGATTGATGGCATTTTATTATTATTATTTTTTTTACTAGTAATGGCGACGATCTGCAATTTTTATCGGGACTGCAACGGACACTTTTGACACATTTTTGGGACGATTGACAATTATACAGCGATCAGTGCTATAAAAATGCACTGATTACTGTATAAATGTCACTGGCAGTGAAGGGGTTAACCATTAGGGGGCAATCAAGGGGTTAACTATGTTCCCTGATTGTGTGTTCTAATTGTGGGGGTTGGGGACTGACTATAGGAGATGACAGATCATTGTTCCTAGCTATTAGGGACTCACAATCTGTCTCTCCTCACAGAACAGGGATTTGTGTGTTTACAAAGAATGTAAACATCTCTTGTAATAGAAATAAGGGGTGACAGATCCCCTTTATGGAGAGATCTGAGGTCAATAAGACCTCCTCTACCCGTACAAGCAAAACATTAAAATCATTTTTTTTGATCTTTTGCTTTAAAAATAAAAATAGTTTACTTCCACCCTAGACAGAAAGTGACGTCATGACATCACTCCAATCCTCCAAGACCATGGAGGTGATTAGAGACAATCTGGTCTCTTTTCACCTCTGTGACCAGCCGGCTGCACCCTCAAATTGTTTCTCGGACACGCTGGTGAAAACAGAAAGCCTCAGAAACACCAGCGAAAGAAAACCAGCGGGGAAAAAAAAATAGCGGAAGTTCTGGCTGATAGCTTCTGCCATAACCCCGGTAAACCACTTGCAAACCGTAACATATACTGTATATATGTATTGTGGTTGGCAAGGGGTAGGGTTAGGGTTAGGGTTAGGAGTAGGGGTAGGGGTAGGGTTTGGGGTAGGGGTAAGGTTAGGGGTAGGGTTAGGGTTAGAGCTAGGGGTAGGGTTAGGGTTAAGATTAGGGGTAGGGGTAAAGTTAGGGTTAGAGATTAGAGCTAGGGGTAGGGTTAGGGGTAGGGTTAGGGTTAGGGGTAGGGTTAGAGCTAGGGGTAGGGTTAGGGGTAGGATTAGGGTTAGGGGTAGGTGTAGGGTTAGGGGTAGGGTTAGGGTTAGAGCTAGGGGTAGGGTTACGGTTAGGGTGAGGGGTAGGGGTAGGATTAGTGGTAGAGTTAGGGGTAGGGGTAGGGTTAGGGCTGGGAGTAGGGTAGGGTTAGGGTTAGGGGTAGGGTTAGGATTAGAGATTAGGGGTAGGGTTAGGATTAGGGGTAGGGGTAGGGTTAGGAGTAGGGGTAGGATTAGGGGTAGGGCTAGGGGCAGGGTTAGGGGTAGGGTTAGGGGTAGGGTTAGAGCTAGGGGTAGCTTTAGAGCTAGGGGTAGGGTTAGCGGAGGTGGTAGGGTTAGGCGGAAGGGTTAAGGGTAGGGTTAGGGGTAGGGTTAGGGTTAGAGCTAGGGGTAGGGTTACGGTTAGGGGTAGGGTTAGGGTTAGAGCTAGGCGTAGGGTTACGGTTAGGGGTAGGGTTAGGGGTAGGGTTAGGGGTAGGGTTAGCGGAAGGGTTGGGGAAGAGTTAGGGGTAGAGGTAGGGTTAGGGCTGGGAGTAGGGTAGGGTTAGGGTTAATGGTAGGGTTAGGGTTTGGGGTAAGGTTAGGGGTAGGGGTAGGGTTAGGGGTAGGGATTGGGGTAGGGTTAGGGGTAGGTTTAGGGGTAGGGGTAGGCTTAGGGTTAGAGCTAGGGGTAGGGTTAGGGGTAGGGGTAGGGTTAGGGGTAGCGGAGGTGGTAGGGTTAGGCGGAAGGGTTAGGGGTAGGGTTAGGGGTAGGGTTAGGGGTAGGGATAGGGGTAGGGTTAGCGGTAGGGTAGGGGTAGGGTTAGGGGTAGGGTTAGGGGTAGGGTTAGGGCTAGGGTTAGGGGTAGGGTTTGGGGTAGGGTTTGGGGTAGGATTAGGGGTAGGGGTAGGGTTAGAGATTAGAGGTAGGGGTAGGATTAGTGGTAGGGGTAGCATTAGGGGTAGAGTTAGGGGTAGGGTTAGGTTTAGGGTTAGGGGCAGGGTTAGTGGTAGGGTTAGAGTTAGGGGTAGGGTTAGGGGTAGGGTTAGGGGTAGTGTTAGTGGTCGGGGTAGGGTTAGGGGTAGGGTTAGGGATAGGGGTAGGGTTAGTGGTAGGGTTAGGGGTAGGGTTAGTGGTAGGGTTAGGCGTAGGGGTAGGGTTAGGAGTAGGGTTGGGGTTAGGAAAAGGGGTAGGGTTAGGGGTAGGGGTAGGACTAAAGGTAGGGTAGGGTTAGTGTTAGGGTTAGGGTTTGGGGTAGGGTTAGGGGTAGGGGTAGGGGTAGGGTTAGGGTTAGAGCTAGGGTTAGGAGTAGGGGTAGGGTTAGGGTTAGGGCTAGGGGTAGGGTTAGGGGTAGGGTTAGGGGTAGGGTTAGGGGTAGCATTAGGGTTAGGGTTAGGGTTAGAGATTAGAGCTAGGGGCAGGGTTAGGGGTAGAGTTAGGGTTAGGGGTAGGGTTAGGGGTAGGGGTGGGATTAGGGTTAGGGGTAGAGGTTGGGTTAGGGGTAGGGGTAGGGTTAGGGGTAGGGGTAGAGCTAGGGATAGGTTAGGGTTAAGGTTAGGGGTAGGGGTAGGGTTAGAGCTAGGGTTAGGGGTAGGGTTAGAGGTAGGGGTAGGGTTAGGGCTAGGGGTAGGGTTAGGGTTAGGGGTAGGGTTAGGGTTAGGGTTAGGATTAGGGGTAGGGGTAGGGTTAGGGGTAGGGGTAGGGTTAGCGGAGGTGGTAGGATTAGGTGGAAGGGTTAGGGGTAGGGTTAGGGTTAGGGGTAGGGGTAGGGTTAGGGTTAGGGGTAGGGTTAGGGTTAGGGTTAGGGGTAGGGTTAGCAGTAGGGGTAGGGTTAGGGTTAGGGATAGGGTTAGGGTTAGGGGTAGGCGTAGGATTAGGGTTAGGGGTAGGGGTAGGGTTAGGGGTAAGGTTTGGGGTAGGGGTAGGATTAGGGGTAGGGTTAGAGATTAGAGCTAGGGGTAGGGGAAGGGTTAGGGGTAGAATTAGGAGTAGGGTTAGGGGTGGAGGTAGGGTTAGTGGAGGTGGTAGGGTTAGGTGGAAAGGTTAGGGGTAGGGTTAGGGGTAGGGTTAGGGGTAGGGTTAGGGATAGGGGTAGGGTTAGGGGTAAGGTTAGGGGTAGGGGTAGGGTTAGAGATTAGAGCTAGGGGTAGGGGTAGGATTAGTGGTAGGGGTAGAATTAGGGGTAGAGTTAGGGGTAGGGTTAGGTTTAGGGTTAGGGGTAGGGTTAGTGGTAGGGTTAGAGTTAGGGGTAGGGTTAGGGGTAGGGTTAGGGGTAGTGTTAGTGGTCGGGGTAGGGTTAGGGATAGGGGTAGGGTTAGTGGTAGGGTTAGGGGTAGGGTTAGTGGTAGGGTTAGGGGTAGGGTTAGGAGTAGGGTTAGGGTTGGGGTTTGGGGAAGGGGTAGGGTTAGGGGTAGGGGTAGGACTAAAGGTAGGGTAGGGTTAGTGTTAGGGTTTGGGGTAGGGTTAGGGGTAAGGGTAGGGGTGGGGTTAGGGTTAGAGCTAGGGTTAGGAGTAGGGGTAGTGTTAGGGTTAGGGCTAGGGGTAGGGTTAGGGGTAGGGTTTAGGGTTTGGGTTAGGGGTAGCATTAGGGTTAGAGGTAGGGTTAGAATTAGGGGTAGGGATAGGGTTAGGGGTAGGGTTTGGGTAGGCTTAGGGGTAGGATTAGGGGTAGGGTTAGGGTTAGAGATTAGAGCTAGGGGTAGAGTTAGGGTTAGGGGTAGGGTTAGGGGTAGGGGTGGGATTAGGGTTAGGGGTAGAGGTTGGGTTAGGGGTAGGGGTAGGGTTAGGGGTAGGGGTAGGGGTAGGGTTAGAGCTAGGGATAGGTTAGGGTTAAGGTTAGGGGTAGGGTTAGAGCTAGGGTTAGGGGTAGGGTTAGAGGTAGGGGTAGGGTAAGGCTAGGGGTAGGGTTAGGGTTAGGGGTAGGGTTAGGGTTAGGATTAGGGGTAGGGGTAGGGTTAGCGGAGGTGGTAGGGTTAGGGGTAGGGTTAGGGGTAGGGTTAGGGGTAGGGGTAGGGTTAGGGGTAGGGTTAGGGTTAGGGGTAGGGTTAGCAGTAGGGTTAGGGATAGGGTTAGGGGTAGGGGTAGGCGTAGGATTAGGGTTAGGGGTAGGGTTAGGGGTAAGGTTTGGGGTAGGGGTATGATTAGGGGTAGGGTTAGAGATTAGAGCTAGGGGTAGGGGAAGGGTTAGGGGTAGAATTAGGAGTAGGGTTAGGGGTGGAGGTAGGGTTAGTGGAGGTGGTAGGGTTAGGCGGAAGGGTTAGGGGTAGGGTTAGGGGTAGGGTTAGGGGTAGTGTTAGGGGTAGGGTTAGGGGTAGGGTTAGGAGTAGGGTTAGGGATAGGGGTAGGGTTAGCGGTAAGGTTAGGGGTAGGGGTAGGGTTAGGGGTAGGGGTAGGGTTGGGGTCAGGGGTAGGGGTAGGGTTAGGGGTAGGGTAGGGTTAGTGGTAGGGTTAGGGTTAGTGGTAGGGTTAGGGTTGGGGTCAGGGATAGGGGTAGGGTTAGGGGTAGAGGTAGGGCTAGGGGTAGGGTAGGGTTAGTGGTAGGGTTAGGGTTTGGGGTAGGGTTAGGGGAAGGGTTAGGGTTAGAGCTAGGGTTAGGGGTTGGGGTAGGGGTAGGGTTAGGGGTAGGGGTAGGGTTAGGGCTAAGGTTAGGGTTAGGGGTAGGGTTAGAGTTAGGATTAGAGTTAGGGGTAGGATTAGGGTTAGGGGTAGGGGTAGGGGTAGGGTTTGGGGTAGGGGTAGGGTTAGGGTTAGAGATTAGAGCTAGGGGTAGGGGTAGGGTTAGGGGTAGG